>JAMKCH010002547.1:0-59094 GCA_023653785.1 Ophioderma brevispina | reverse complement strand
AAATACTGAGGATTCATTTCCACTTTCCAGATGATAGCTTGACAACTATACTCTGTTTAAAGGTGCAACGAGAGATTTTGAGGCACCCAAATATTGTGTCGTAATAATAATTTCATATAGATTAGACACTCAATAGATTTCTTACCTTGTGTTTCGCTACAAAAATGTCTTAAAAGTGAGAAAAAATGCGATTTTGATTTGCTTATATTTCAATGTAAAACATAGGCTGAATTTCGTATTTGCTCCTATACGAAATTACAAATTTCACAATTTTTGTATCAAAGAAACATTTCTCAGCTTAATCCTTTCAGATGGGGATATTTTTGATGGAAAGCCTTATATCAGGGCAAAAATCAGTACTTCCAACTTTTTTAGGGACACCTGATATGTGAAATCTCTCGTTGCACCTTTAAGCTAAAGTTTGAGGGTGACGTCACTGCGCTTGTTAGTTTTCTCACCCTAGAAACGCATGTGATAACCTTGGAATTGCAGCATTTATGCACGCAAATAAAGGTGGCACAATCGAAACACTAGCGTGAATGCAGAGTCACGTCATTACGTCACCCTTGAACTTGAGAATGAACAGTATATAGTATCCATTGTACAGATCACTCTATAATTTTACCACCTGGTATTTGTGACTAGTTGTAAGGAAAATGGTGTGCTTGTTGCAGCTGAGCAGTAGTACCGTTTGATTTGATGTGTCACTTACATCAACCTGGGATGAATCTATAGAGGGATAGAAAGTACACACAAATATACAGTTCAGGTGTGCCTCGGCCTGATTATTACACACAAAAAAATAAACACTTTTCAGGAAAACCCAATTTAATTTCTCAAACTTAATGCCAAAAATTCACCGGAAATACGTCAAGAAAAAATAATCAGAAATTTCTAGAAATTCATGTGTTACATAGAGAAATAAGTGGATAAAACAGCATGAAGAATATAGTAACCAATAAGAATACACCAAGATATGAAATATAACATGCATTATAAAAATGTAGTTTGAGCACAAAGTTATGATATACTAGCCGAGGCACACATGAGCGTAAATATTTAACAGGATGAATAGGGGCTTCTTATCTCTCTTAGTATATTAGTCCCAGCATCAACTCAGCGGTTAAGTCAACTTAGTTTACATAGGGCAAACTTTAGAGGGAATTTTGCTCCCATAATCAAAAACAAACCTTATAGTGATTTATCCCCTTTGTTACCCAATAGGAATTATTTGGCGCCATTGGCAGTCTCACAAGAGCCAGGCTCGTCCGACCCGGTCTGGCAGAGGTTATCTACGCCAAACGTGAGCAGGCTCTGCAGGCAATAAGCACATACCACGACAGAGAGCTAGACGGCCAACCCATGCAGTGTAAGCTAGACACAAGCACTGTACCCGAGTCGCAGACAAAAGCAAAAACTGGCATGGTTACCGCAGCAACAGTAGCTGCAGCGACAGCTGCAACACAGAAACCAACATCACTTAGTGACAGATTCAGGTAGGTTTCTTAATACTTCATCACTGGATATCGGTCAACACTAGCCTTTCAAACATGCTTTGTGCATCAGATTCATAAACGTGTGTGTTACATAAAAAAAACACGTGCAAAAGACTAGCAATTTTGATGTGTACTTGTTCATCACCTAATAGGCAAAAAATATTCAGCTTCAGTTTATCCGCGGGTGAAAGTGATTCTGTTTTATGCGTGCACCTCTTGACACAAGTATGCGTCGCGCGTACATCACGCACTGCGCCTGCTGCGGTAGTGTTGCTTGCAGTTGTGCCTGCATTATTCACGGTGTAAAGAGTCTTGCCTATTCGGTGATGAACAAAGTATAGTGGATATTCTGACTTCCTTTGCTTACTTTATTTCTTACTCGATAATCAATAAATGAGGTACCAAATTGAACAAAAAAATATTACTCTTGAAAAGCATATTTCTGAATGTTTATGAAACCATGATTTTAACAGAAGAAAATGTGGTTGGGGGAGAAGATTTCCATATATCTAGTCGTTGTCAAAGATGACTCAACCAGTATGCCAGAGGTGCGTGTCAAAGCCTTCAGCCGAGCAGAGTGAGGCTCAAAGATGCCTCAACTAGTATTGACGGAGGCGCGTGTCGAAGGCGAAGCCTTCGGCCAAACGGATCGAGGCACCTGCGCAAATAGGGATAGTTCTGTGCAAGCATTATGTGTCAATCAAAGTATTATGCGGTCATCATAATGGGAGATTGTACCTACTATAGTGCAATTTTTTTTTATTCGTGTCAGTTCATTAAAATTTTTTGACGATTCTATTTGTGTTGAGAGGTTGCACGTTTATCCAGGAAAATCAATGCCACTTTTGTGTGGCGTGGATTGAGGCCAACATTCTTGCATGGCTACACCTGAAGATCGATTGCCATTCATAAGATTTAAATCTGTTCATTGATGTGAACCAGTAACCTATTGATGGACATACGAAACATGTGTTGTATGGCATGTATGCGTATAAATAGAAGAGCGTGGCTTATGGGATCGCCACACCCTCTTTAAGCGAAAGTGATGTCGGTTAGATTGAATTACACGGATGTAGTGGCAAAACCACCAGATATATAATATACAGGCAAAGCCCTTTAAGTTCATTTAATTTAGCTAATTTTTGCACCTTTTACACATAGACAGGACAAACATGATGATTATCAAACATTCCATTTACTGATTTAACTTAAAAGGGGATCAGGAACTTTAAATCAGTTATACAAAATTTTGGAGCTTTTATATGCAATAAAAGAAAATTATGCTTAATAATGTTATCTACTCCACTATATCTTCGGCGTTTAAATTTCGGTATCAACACATCTCCTCCGAGTGAAACCATACCCTCGACAATGTGCAGGAACTGACACGAATAAAAAATCAGACTATAACTGATTGCTCGTGCGAAGATTATCTTTCAACTGAACCCTCTCTTTAACCACAAGACAAATACCCTACAGTAACACAAAACAATACCGCCAGACGGTAGTATCACATTTGTTGACCGCAATGCATTCATACGGCGCTTTAGTCTGTATTGCCTAATCAGTTCCGGATAAATAAAAGTTCGGGATAAATAAAAGATTTATCCCGAAAAATAAAGAAAAACAAAACACACAAAATAAATGCGGAAAGGCGATGCGCAAGGGACTCAACGTGAGAGGGTGCTATACCACATCGTGTACAGGGACTGTAGGAAATAAAAATAAAGTGCACCGCCTTGATGAAAGGCTACCATATGTGATGCGATCTGGGAAAACCCACCACATGGTGGGAAATTTATATTTTGAGTTTTTACTATCACTGCAGAGTTTGAAATATTAAGTTTCCATAAATGTTTACTTCTTTCTTCTTTGATACACACATCAAAAGTTATGCCTTATACAATCTGACAAAAAATAAAGTACAATATAACAGATTTTAAGCTATTTTCTTTATTTTTTCAAAACTCTCCTGTGCGACATGTGGCGGGTTTTCCCAGATCACATCACATATATCTTGAATTTTGGATATTTATACAATATCCAAAACCAAGTAAAATAAGTATCTCTGCTTTCATAATCTGCAAAGAAAATTAAAATAGGTGGTAGCTATATAGGGTTAGCCAGAAAAAAAAAAACAATATGTAAAAAAGTTTAGGGAGGGCGAGTTGGTGTATCGGCCGAGTCGCTCACCTTTCACCAATGCGGCCCGGGTTCAATTCCCGGTCGAGTCAGTGTCGTATGTGGATTCCGATCCATACTCGTCCTCGCAGGTTTTCTCCGAGCACTTAGGTTTCCTCCTGCATCTAAAATCGGACTTCTTCCCATAAATCTTTCCCCGCTGTTCTGGAGGCATCCCTTGAATTTAATGCACATAGCAATATTGGGTTCTGCCTGGCGAATGCCAAATGTTATAAATAAATAAATTTAAATACAAGGTAAGAACTCTATCGAGTGTCTAATCTATATGAAATCACCACATACGACTAAATATACGGATGCCTCAAAATCTTTTGTTGCACCTTTATGAACCCTAATAGTTAAATCATGCACCATCCTTTTAGTAGCTTGAAGCAACCATGGGACATTTTTAACCAACTAATTGTTTGTTTGTGTTTCTCCTTACAGATTATACAGTCGGTCCAATGTGGAGTTACCCTCATCAGGCATGCGATCAGATTCACTAGCACACTCACAAGACTCATCCATAGATCCCTCAGTCATACACAAGGCACTCTTCAAAACGGGAGCCCAAGCCAACCCGTCCAAACCAGTCCTATTCACTGTCAAGATCTGAACCAACTGTTCTTGGGTTTCTTTTCAGCCTTACACCCTACTGAGTCTATTATACAGAGCAAATCACAGAAAAACAAAAAGCAGCACAAAATATGCTAAATTACTGGGGTGCACAAACCACTATATAACTATTTTTCTGCAATTCATGAATAAGATCGGTAAGCGTCCTAAGCTACATAGAGTGAAATACTCAGCACACAAAATGGCACGGAGTTCACCAAGGCTGGTTTACTATAAAGCACAAAGCAGCGCACCCCTTGTCCAAGAAATTTGCTCAAAAGTGACCTCAAATGACCCCATTCACTAAGTGACTTCAGATGACACACAATCACTAAATGAACTCAAATGAACCCATTCACTAAATGACCTCAAAAGACCCCATTCACTGAATGACCTCAGATGACCCACATTCACTAAATGACCTCAAATGACCCAATTCACTAAATGACCTCGGATGACCCACATTCACAAACCATTGCATGCTGATTGCAGATCGATATGAAACATCAGGCTGACTTGGGTACATTAAGTATAAAGACCAAATAACCCTAACAAGCCAATGCAGCATAAAACTACAAACATGGATGTTTTTAAGGCTTTTATACTTAAAAAGAGCTAAAAAGTATAAAAGCTAAAAACAGGTAGCCGAGCGGTCTAAGGCGCTGAACCGTCGACAGAGTATAAGATCGATCGAGCGGCCCAGGTTCGAGGGTTCGAGCCCTGCAAGAGTCTGGTTTCTTGGTCAGACTCAAATAGTTCCTGTAAGGTTTGAAATTGCATAATTGCACAGCAGTGTGATTATGGAATTTCTCCTCGCTCCCACCCATTGCGTAAAATGTGCAGGTGTATGCAATGGGTGCCCGGCGCATCATGGTCCGGAGAGTCATGTAAAGCTGTTGTTCCCGTGTGTCAGGGGAGCAATTCCTGAACACGTAGAAAGTTGCAGCCCTTATCGAAAAGAGTAGGGACCATCCCTGGTCTGTTACCTACACTCAATCAATCTAGGTACCAAGGTCCTGTCAAACAGACACTGGCCAGCGTGGAAGGGTTAGGACGAAATACAGCTGGAAAACATGTGAGGCCTTAGTCCAGCGTTGGACTGACAAAAGGCTGATGATGAATGATGGCTTTTTATACTTAACAAAACAAAAAACGGGCTTACTCCAACCATTGTTGTATGTGCAATTTATTAGGTCATGGGTAACCAGTATGACAGGAATAAAAGCAAGCAACCCATAAGGCAGTGGGCCGTTTGGTTGTTCATTTTGCAAATAAAGATATAAGCTGGTTTTTGCCCTTCAGAAATTTTCTGATTTGTTGAAAATCTAGCTTTGCTGCTTCACAGTCTCTATGCACATCCTGTGACGATTTGTGCTCTTTGGTATAAGAGAGTTGTGGAGTGCCAAGTGTACTACGCATTTCAATACGGAAAAAACCCAAAAACCGTTCCGAACTTGTCTTCATGGCCAAATTCATTCTTCTTGAAAAAATGTGTGGGTACTCGATTGGGCGTCTTCTATGGTGTTAATGCAGTGTTTTGGATCAGCAACATCTTTGGTTTTCAGTCGGAGTGGTGTATGAAACATGCATCACCTGCTTTTGCACCTGGACCACATTCTATATGTTAAGTTCAGTGGAGTCGATTGTTGACTATGACCCCACCTGCTTGGGCAATCTGACAATATTCTATATGTGAAGTTCAGGTGAGATATTGTTGACTTCAAAGATTTGTTGCCTCACATCCAAAATAAGGGCAATCTGTATGCTGTGGGTAGTACCCACCCAGCAATCTCCGTGCACACAGACGCATGATACTTAGCACCACAAGTGTTGAAGACCATCTTAGTATTTCCCATCTTGGTATTTTCCCATCTTGGTATTTGACAATGGTGTTAAACTGATTAATGCAGCTTCTGTGAATGCAAGCGTGGCTATCAAAGCGAAGATAGAAAAACAGTTTGTAGTGGCAGGCACTGTTATCGTGTTACAGATCATCTTGGTATCTTCCCAGAGGGTGTATTGAGTCAATCCCACAATGCACCAGTTTGTGAATTTTACTTCAGTAGGGTCATGTGATCCACAAAATCCTATTCTTACTTGAACATATAAACTCACTGATTTTGTGCTACATTTTAGCCAACAAAGGTTAGTACTTAGGGATTTTTAGCATGCATGTAGGAAATGTCTTGGGGTTCGAAGCTTTTGGAGCACTTTGTTTATCCCTAGTACTCACATGAATTCGGTAACAGTACAATTTATAGAAATAATGCAATGCATGCATGGGATTCGATTCAAAACACCCTCTTGGATCTTCCCATCTTGCGTATTCTTACCTTGTGTTCAGGCACTTTATTATTGTTATTGTTACATAAATATACGTAAATTGTAACCAAGGGGGGGGTTATTATAGTGGCTGGAATTAATTCTTGGACTGAATCAAATATACACCAGCGTGAAGTGCGTTTACCAGCAGGGACAGCGCACACCGCAACGCGATGCAAGATAATCAAAAGTTGCACCGAATCACTGCGTTGCTGACGGCGCTTACACGGGCATGTGACGGACTGTCCAAGAAATAAATCCACCAACTATAGTTGTTCTAGTATATCATTACCATCTACTGCACAAAGCTAGAATACCATTAAAGGGTTACAAATTGTGCTGGCATGTTATAAAGCGTAGTCTGTGATGGCAATTTTTTATACAATGATGCACGTGATATAGTAATAAATTACTTCATGGTGAGAGGGGAAATCGGGCACATTATCTTCCGAGGTACTGGCTACGGTCTTTGGGTTTGGGTGATAGGCCCGAGCAGTAACCATGGGGAAAAGAGTGTGCCCTATTTTCGATATAAAACCATGTAGTATTGTTTTATTACCTCACCGGGACTCTGGAGATGCGGTTAAGGAAACAGCTCGAAAATTCCACTTTTATAAGAATCAACCAAAGGAATAGCATGATTATGTTGATTTAATATGTTCGTTGCAAAAACCACTGTGCCTTCATCACACATCGCTGTACTGTGATTCAGCATCTTTGGCGTGTATGGAAAGTGTTACCAGTAGCAGTAGTTCAAGCCAAAGTTTTAAATCCAGTTTTGCCCCGCTAGGTGGGTGGCCGATTCACCATCAGTCCAAAGCAAATACTGCTAGCCGTGAGGATTAGTAGAGTAAAAGATAATTGAATTGACTGGATATCCTTCCTGACTTCATGTGCTGGATGGCAGCCATTAGCTCTCAGAATGATGCCCTTGTAGGTAGATCTTCTTTTAGTTTCCAACCAGGGGTAAATACCAGCTAATTGTGATTTCCTTTAGAAACCCAATGGGTAGAGAAAGGACCACAAAATATCACTTCAGGGATTGTGGTGCAACTATACATGTGTTGTGGATGTGTACATTTGTATGGGAAGGACGTTGATTTTTCCCATGTTGAATCGGGAAACTTTGTCTCTACGAGGCAAGCGGTGGTGGGGCACGTATGGCCAAAATTGCAATATTAAAGGGGCAACGAGAGATTCACATATCAGGTGTCCCTAAAAATATCGAAAGTACGGATTTTTGCTCTGATGTAAATACTTTCAATCAAAATAATCCCATCTGAAAGGATTTAAGCTGAGGAAATGCATCTTTTGGTACAAAAATTGTGATAATTTCTAGTTTCGTATCGGGCAAAATAGGATATTCAGTCTATGTTTTCTAGTGAAATACAAGGCGAACTAGTATTTACGAGATGCGTAAAATTTGTCCCCACTGAATGCGCGATCAATAAACATGCGATAAATGAAAACTACCAAATACCCACCCCCCTCCCCAACACCCCGCAACAAGCCACAACACCCCGCAACACACTTCTCCCATTCCCCAACACACTCACCCCCTCCCAACACTCCCAGCACCCGTAACACCCCCTTCCCAGCACCCCGTAAAAAACCCCCTCCATAGCCACCCCACAACACCACCTGCCCCAGCACCCTGAAACAACCCCTCCCCAACACCCTGCAACACCCACCCTCCCCAACACCCGAAACACCCACCCCCTACCCAACACCACGCAATACCACAATCCCCTCCCAACCACCCACCCATCACTATGCATAGTGTCTCATAAGCGAAGGAATTTGGCCTACTCCGACGACCTGTTTCAGAGAACAGCATATTACGCATATTTATTAGATCATTGCATACCTAAGCCGCATATATCAACATACTTTCAAATTGCTAAAGGATGTGGACCATGATAGGCTTCAGCAGGTGTCAGGAATTTGGCCTATCGACGTTACCCGTGTCAGAGAACAGCAATTACGCATAGTATTAGCTCATTTGATACATAAAGCCGATATATGCACATTACCTTCAAATTGATAAAAAAGGATGTGGCCCATGATAGGCTTTCATGCAGTGCAGGAATTTTGAGTATCCAATGTAACAGTCCAAAAATATACCAATTACGCTGCTTTTTGAATTTTATTGTTAGCTCATTTTTGCATACCAATTTGCCCGAAATACGGCCCAAAATCTACTCAATCGAGAACTCCAGCCCGTTTCCTTACCAAGGTACTCCATTATACGCCTTACAGGAACTCCAGAAAAACTTGTACACCGGCCTGCAGGAAAATATAATAAAATTATGCAAAATTAGATACTGGAATTAGCCTATGTTACACCAAAATCTAATCAGTCGAGAACTCATCCACCGCTTCCTTCCACAAAGGTACATATCTTGTCGCCCTTACGGAACTGCCGATAAATCGTATACAACGTGGGTTAATCACAGACGGACGAACGGACCACTTGCTATTCATGTCACGGTCCGAACTCGTCGGCGGGGAACAATAAGCACATCAGAACACCGTTTCTCTTTCCAGACGTTTCTGTAGCCCAAATACACGATACGAATTTCTATTGAGTGGTCTAGTGTTATATGAAATTACTATTATGAACTCAATATTTGGGTCCTAAAATCGTCTGTTGCACCCTTTTAAGGTTACAAGCAATCCGTAACAATTCACCACTATTCCTATTACAACTGCAAGACTTTAGGTATGGCCTATGTGAAAGAAGTTTACGTGTTTTGAATTCATACAATTGTTGTAATACATCACTTGGGAAAGGTGGTTGTTGCATTTCACATAAATATGATAATATATGTGTATAGATTACAAGTGCGTGCTCATTGGGCCTGGTGAGTGCCCCAAATAAATTCCAACAAGCCCCCAAAACCCCCTAAAAATAGCTCAAAAAAGCCCAAAAAATTGATTTTGCAATCGGAGCAAGCCAAAAATGAAGGGGTTTTACCCTTTTTTGTCAAAAAAAGTTAAAATTTTGAGGGAAAAGTCCACTTTTGCCAAATTCCCCCCCCCTTTGGGAGGGGGGAAGGTCCCCTCTTGAAAAAAGTCACCCCTCCCCTAACAAATCCGGGTTACGGGCATGCCTCAGACAAAATCAGGTGACCAATACTGAGTCCTACATGATCTGTCAATCATCTCTGTGTGTGTTGGGATTGACATAGCTTTGAACTGGACGACATTTTCAACCAATCCCATAATGCATTGAAATTGAGACATTGTACCTTATTGAGGTCATGTGATCCCATATAGTTCCCATTCAAAGCACATACAAACCTGCCTTTGGTGTTCTTTGTGCACACAGAAAACAGAACATGGGGAAATTATATGATATTCAAAACAGGCCATGTTGTTTAGTAACTTGTGTGCACTTATTCTCTGGGTCATAATTGCTGTTACATGGCACAGGCGTGTGCCTCACTGCGCAAACCGCGCAATCAGATGGTGCACCATTTTGGCGGGCATAGCGTACTTGACAACATGTTACAGGGATTATAATATCATTAAGTACTGACATGGATTCCATACAGTAAAGTGCTAGTGTTGAGAAATGCAATATGGGATTATGATAACTCGCCTCAGGCTCTTGCACCCAGCAACATTAATGGAATGTGTCTTTTGGATAGATGAAGTGGGAGAAGGTGCTTTCACCATATCCCATAATGCATTGTACTATGGTTGCACTGCGCTACATGAATGCATGTCATACTCAGTAGATTGAGAAGCAACAATAGCTAACAAAATTATCAAAAGCTTGTATAAAGGGATGAACAGACATTTCATTTGAACCCCCTCCCCGGCCATTAAAAAAATGCCGGTTAAAATAGTTAAAATCACAAAGTTCTGCTGGCATTTGAGTATGTATAAGGTCAAAAACTATACCAACTGCTTGTCCTGTCCAGCATGCTATGAATTCATACTTTTTTGTCCTATATCTCAACATGTAGTTTGTAGTTGGCTCGCTCTGTGACCATTAATTAAGCCAGATAGTGCTGGTGATCACAAAATAAAGTTTTAAATCAATTTAGGATGATTGGGGATGCCTGTAAAACACATGGAAACTTTTAAAAATACCACATCTAGCTTTTTGTACTTAAGCATTATACACTGGGGTGAATGCAGCTTGGGTAGATATAGGGTGACCAGAACAAATAAAACTTTCAAGTTTGGGGAGAGTTTAAGGTCCGTATGCACAAAAGTATTAGACCAGGTCTAAGTTGACCTGGTCTAAGTGTAATTTAGACCCATCAGAAAAGACATTTTCCTTAGCATTGATATGAAATTTGCATTTTAATCTTTAAATTTTGATAGTTACTTTATGAGAAACTGTAAATAACTGTTAAATTTTGTACAAAATAATTTTAACTTAAACCAGATTTAACTTTAAACCTGGTCTAACTTTTTGTGCATGCGGACCTTAGAGTTAGTTGTAGCATGGAGGGAGTTTACTATATATAATAACCCCATGGTTATATTATGCAGCAGTCATAAATTAGTTTTTCTTATTCTTCAGTACTTCTTGATTTATCCCCTTTGCATGATAATTCTTTATATTCTTAATTTGATTCAATAGTTTATTATTGTAAATGATGGAGAATTTACTTAACTGAACAGAACTGCTGTTAAAGAAATATTGAGTTTAGTTTAGCATGAGCAGGTCCCATTGTCAATAGTAATCCTATTGAGGCAAAAGGTGTTGCCCTCTCTCAAGTTACTGCAAAACCCAAGCCCCAACTTTTTTTACTGCTTTGGGTTAAAAAAATCGTTGAGTGTTAAATTTTGTGTAATGGTACTAATCATACTATTTCATTGGGTGATTCCCATTACAAGCGATGTTTACATAAAGTTTAGGGCATTATGTAAGGAAACTGGTTCCTGTGGGCCTTTCGTGTTTATTTTCTAATTCTTATTGGATTCCAATATACATTGGCTACTTTATCAGAAAATCAATGGTGCCATTTTGGTAGAACTTTTGAGGACATTTTGGCAGCTATCCTGGCTCTGAAGCAAGATAATGCTTGGTAAGAGTTTCTGATTGCCCTTGAAAATATGTTTTTTTCCTCATATTAATTATTATTTTGGCCCAATATGCCGCATTTTCAATAATTTTCATAGTTTGGACGCCATTTTGAATATTGCTGGAATGCTGTATATTTTGATTGTCTTTAACATCTTCACTGTGTTATAGAATGATAAAAGAAAGCTAATCAGTTGATTTAATTGAGTACTTGTATATGTAAATTTTGAATTATGATGTCATACTTAATTTGCATGGAAATGGTGAACATGTGCTAAAAAAAATTGGCACCATCATTTTTTTGCTCAATCATATTATATTTATATTTAAGAAGTTCCCGCAGAGAATGGAAAATAAACATTCAAAGCCCACGGGAACACATATCCCCCCCCCCCCCGACTATTAGGGGAATAGTTTGGACTGTTTCCCGACATTCTCGTCCCCATATTCACAGTTAGGTGTAATAAAACAAATACTATATGGTTTATATTGTGTTCAGAGTGACAGGCTCAAAGCAGGTAAATGAAATATATATAGTGCCCTATTTTCCCTCTAACCATGTAGTATTGGGAATGAGCCTGTACTGGATTTAAATCTGGGGTCTCAGTAAGAGATTTGATCTGCTCACACCCGGGCCCAACTCATCTTAATACTGCTTTAGGTAGGCTGCATGAGAAACCTATAGCTCTCGTACAGCAGTGTGGGGAAATAGAGACAGATTTTGAATGCCAAAGACAAAATTTTAACACACTGGCCCACCAGCTATCACAATTGATTTGTTTCAGTGTACAAAATGATGTGAATTTTGTGACCATATGTCCCTTTAAATATGTAAGTTGTGTGTGTGCGCGTGCGTGCGCACGGTCATGCTATAGGCATGGACGGACCTTTTTTATTTTCCAATTTTCTTATGTTTTCAATCCTGAAATTTTGATGGTTGAAATGCCTAATTGTGTTATTAATCAACTAGACACTATCAAATTATTTTAGAGACTTCTTGTGGGTCTTTTCCTCAAACCTCAAATAAAAAGGCATCGCCATGCTGCTGACAGTTGGTGGTAATATCAATTTTTGGTAAAAACCAGAGGATGTTTTGAGAAAGCCCCACAATCCCGTGAAAAAATAGTTAATCACCAGGGTGCAATTGTCATGTACACACTGTCAACTCCCATTGAATTGTGTACAAAATAGGGTGTTTTAAATCTGCTCTATCTCTGCCAGAAGTCAGTCGATTGTACAGTGAAAAACCTCTGGGGATAACAGACTTGATACACGTAATAGACATCAACTTGTTTTCCTAATCGACTGATATCTGGACCTTGAAAATGATAATTCAAATAGTTTTCATAAATTCAATTTACTGTTAGAATCTATGTGCTGTGCAAGTGACCATTATGTGACCCTGGTAATCCCCTGGTATTTACACTGGGTTAACCACAAAGAATGCATTGTATGATGGGACATTCTGAAATCATCCTCTGGGTAAAAACGGACATATTTTAGTGTCCTATAATCCTATAAAGAGAGCTTGTGTTCCAAGCTTTCAAAGAGAGCTTGATTCCAGAAAAATATGCCACTAAAATTTGTTGTCCAATCGTATTATGGGTCTTATCTGAAAATGCAACTATACTTTGTCTTGTCTGAAGTATGAAGTGGCGAGGTGCACATATCCTCCTGGCCGCCTTTCAGTTGCAGTACGCTTGTGCTTTGCCTGTGCAAGCGCTTTAAGACGCTACAGTGTATACGCCCACATTGCTACTGCATACTTAGGGCTGGACAGAGTAAAGTCAAGTTTGTTATATGCCAGAAAGTAAGTATTTTAAAGTGTTTGTGTCATAGAAACTTGTTTGAAATTTCCCTTATTAATTCGGCTATACCTTTTTAAAATGTCTGTAAGGTTAGCTAAGATATGGGACCCAAAATGGCATTACCAAAATGGAGGCAAATATGCTAACTAGTTCTCGGTGCTCCTACCAAAGAAGGGATATAATATAACCAACCAACCAACCAACCAACCTACCTTTGGTCATTAAAGGTGCAACGAAGAGATTTTGAGGCAGTCCCATATTGTGTCATAAGTAATGATTTCTTGTAGATAGGCACTAAATAGATCTCTTACCTGGTGTTTGGCTACAGAAAACAAAAGGTGATTTTGATTTGATTATATTTCAATGCAGGCTGAATTTTTGTGCCAAAGAAATAATTCACAGCCTAATCCTTTCAGCTTTACCCAGAGATTTTGATTATTTTAGGAACACCTGGTTGTGAAATCTCTCGTCGCATTTTTAAGGTTAGATTTCTAAACTCCTATACAGTCTTGTGGATTCCTAACCTCCCTCAAAAAATAAGTGAAAATGCCACTTTTTGACAATTTTCCAACAAGTGGACGGTTATATATCCAGATTGCACTCATTATAGACCTTATTTGTAATTGGCTTTTTTCTGCCACTGATGGGGGCAGAACCAATGGAAACACCATTGCCAGTGATTTTTGAGCAGCAAATTGCCTCGCTTTAGATTGTGTTACAGACCTTGTAACTGTATTCCTATGGAAAGATAAACTACCGGGTACTATCAGCTAAAGGGACCAACCAGGGAATAAGGTCAACCTCTCTGACTTTCATCCCCCCCATCCCCCATCCCACGACTTCTTAAAACCGAGTCTTTGACAAAGACTACGATTTAGGTAATTTTCATCACAAGTTTTTCCTCACAAAGAAAAAAGTTTAAATAGGGTATTTTGCAAGAGGCCTTACAGGGAACCATATCCATGATACTCTATTACAAAGTGTGTTTGCTTATCCATTAGACCACTGAGGGCTGAGCTTAAGTGGTATACCAGGGTAGTTGAGCCCGACTAGCAAAAATTCCCAAGTTGTCCCGCAAGAGGCGACAAAATTGGAAAGTTGTCTCGGTGATTTGCTCAAATTAAGTTAAACTTGATGAAATGTGCACATAGCATGCGGAAATTGCTATATTTACATTAATTTTGCCCAAATTCAGGCTGAAATTGGTAGAAATTCCCTGAAGAAGGATGAAAATACATAGTTTGGTCCATATCATTTGGTTTTTTTGAGCCGGGGGGTCCCCAACTGCCCCCTCCCAGGTCAGTAGGGCCTATGCCTCTGAATGAATTTTCAGGGTATTGATTTAATTCTCCATAAGTAGGAGTGGGCAAATAAACACTTTTTCTAACAAGCATTTTCATATCAAATGAATTTTGATGGTGGTTCCATGGATTTTAAATTTTGCATGTAAAGTCAATGGAGAATTTTGGCAATTTTAGACATAACTTCAAAAAGCAATGTTCTTCTCAACCTATTTTGTCAGAAACTCACACACAGATGCTTCTGTATATTCTATAAATATTTTTTTTTTTTTTGCAAGAAAAAATATAATAATATTGTGTTGAATTGCAACAGGCTTCAATTTTACAAAAAAGGTATTGTAGGGTGCAAAGCAGTAAATAGAATAGCCTTTCAATCAGTAGACTTACCAAAGAACATGAGAAACACCATTGTATCATTGTTGTGAAAGGCTCAATACAAGTATAATTGATTTTTTTATGTTATACAAAAGAGTTTACTGGAGCATGCCAGCCAGTGGTGCAATGAACTTTCTTATGTCCCTTTTTTAAGTCTACTGGCTCAATGGCTATTCTATTCATGGCTTTGCACCCAATAATACATTTTCATTAAAATTGAATCCCTTTGCAATTCAGAAAAATATTATTATATTTTTCCTTTGCCAATATTTATAGAATATACAAAGGCATCTGTGTGTGAGTTTCTGACAAAATAGATTGAGAATAATATTGTTTTTTTAAAGTAATGTCTAAATTGCAAAAATTCCCCATTGACTTTACATGCAAAATTTAAAATCCATGGAACCACCGTCAAAATTAATTTAATATGAAAATGCTTATCAGATTCATTTTTGGCAGCCAAAATGGCCAAAGAATCTACTCGTTTTGAAAAAAAAGTGGTCATATGCCCACCCCTACCATAAGCTTTTACAGGATAAATCAATATTACTAACATGAGAACAAGATAGACAAGAACTCAAATATGCTTACCAGCTACACAGCTGCATTGAAAAATACCGAACTTGTGGGTGGGGTGTGAGTGCAAATAGTGATGTTCAGCCGTTCCTAGGTTTTGAATTTTGTACAAATTGAAAATAGGAGTATTTAGCAAGTCCATACATGCTCAGTTACTTGGATGTAGCAGAAATGATAGTGTTGAGTTCTTAAGTTAATGACATTATTTGCACCATGTATGGACTTTGCCTATTTAGCAGGAACTTGGCATTGCCAAGCTTCTACTATTATTAAATTATATGGAACATTGTTGTTATAACACTACTTGTTTGTGCAGTGTGACCAATGATGTATAAATTCCATGTTTGTTTTTGCATATTTGTTTGCTTCAAATGTCTGTATCTGTTCAACTCTGTTTCAATTGTTGAATAACCATTTGAAATAATATAAAATAAAACCAGATTGTCAGGCTGATATGAGGCGTTTTCTTTTGGTTGTACGAGGTGAACTGGGATGAACAAGGAAAATGAATGATCACAGTTGAAGGGGGGTAGTCGGTCGGGGGTACTCAACTTTCATTTGGATAGGGGTGTGCGGTCCATATGGCTGCACCTTGGGCCTTGCGAACTGAACAAAACTTGTGAAATGGGGGTCTTGCAAACTGAAAATTTAGACCCTTGAGAACTAAATTTTGTTCCAAATTGGGTCACAAAAGTACTTAAAATTTAAAATTTTGCTTGAAATGGGGGTCTTGTGAACTAAAACATGCTAAAATGGGACCCTTGCGAACTGCTGGAGACACTTGAAAAGGGGGTCTTAAGGGCCGCACATACCAGTACCACCTTATCAGGTCAGTGCCCCTGTCAGTCAGGTCAGTGCTAGTAGTTTTCCATGATCTGCAGTTATGCTTGAAGTAACAATTAAATTTTTGTCTCTCTTTCTGATTACAACAGAAGATTATCATATGTTAATTCTCAAAAAGGAATTAAATTTAGTCCCAGATTTAAACCAGGGTTAGTCAATATACTAGGAGGGTCGTCGAGTACCAAATTGTGTAAACACGTATTTCAATACGGAATAAATCGCAATCTCATCATAGTGCGCAGTTCACACTCCATAGAAAAACGTTTTACACAATTTGGCACTCGCCAGTGGTGCTAGTCATGTTCACACGGAGGGTGAAACTCTGGAGTTTCAAAACTCTGGAGTGTCTATCAAGGTTTGGCCGTGTGGATATATTGGAGTTCTAAACTCTGGAGTTTTATCAAGGGTGTAGCAGGGTTTTATCCCCCTGAAAATCTTGGGGTGAAGCTCAAACTCCAATAACACTCTGGAGTGTTGTGCCGTGTGGACAACTTTGGGGGATAGTATGCAGAGGTAACTTCACAAGGTCATCTATGTTGACAAATTCCTGTGTCTGAATATCACACGTGAAAGTCCACATCTTCTGGTATGTTGACTTCCGGTCTACACTCCGATATGAGAAGCGGAGGAGAATAGTCAGAGATGATATGAAAGTGACAGGGATGTGCGGATTGGACTTTCAAAGTAGGAGGCATTCGCTGAGGAACTTTAAGGGAAAAAAGGGGTCATTTGGTGAGGAGGATGCAAAACTGGGGGTCAATCACTGAGCTTCTCACATTTTGTGAAAAAAGGGGGTCATTATCAGGCAAATTCTAACCATTCAAACCCAGTTTATATTGTTATAACATTAAAAAAAAAAAAGAGGGGCTTTCTGTGAGCGCATGAATGGGGTCATTTAGTGACATTTGATTAAAAATGGGAGGCATCAACTGAGAGTAAAAAAGGGGGGCTCTTTCAGTGACAGGTTAAAAAAAGGGCGTCTTTCAGTAACAGCAGGTTTTAAAAAAAGGGGTCAATAGTGCCGCACATCCCCGTGGCCATTGTGTGGACACAACTTGGAGTGAAGTAAAATAACTGGATTTAATTTTCACCTCCGGAGTTTCAAACCCTTGAGTTTTGTTACCATGTGAACATGGCTGGACTGTTCTGACCCGTCCATGAGGAATCTTTTCACCTGTTAAATCACTTTATTGTATAAACTACAGTTAGTCCTTTGCTTTTTTTTAAAGAAAAAAAGGTTAATACCTAATCAAGATTTCAACCTGCGTCTCCCTTTGAGAATACCAGTGTATATGGTTTACACTACCAGAAGGTTGGAAGGGTAATCCTCCAGAAGACCAAACTTTAAGAAGACCGAACTATAATCAACAGGAATTATCCTATAAAGTGGATTTAATTGGGAATGGCCCGATTTAAGGATATGAAGTTTTCATCTTGATAGATTGGCCTTCACTCCAAAACCCCATCTGTAAAGTTTCGCGCCGATATTTCAATCCATTTTGATGCGAGAGCTAAAAACATGATTTTGTAAGCCCCATAGAGTACTGTGTAAAATTAATATTGGTCAACCAAAATGGGGCACATTTTCACTCATAACTTCTAAACCAAACATCTTTTGGCTCTAAGATTTCACAGGGTAAATGAGAAAAATAGTAGCTTTCTTCTGATACCAAAATGTGGACCACTTCCGGTAAAATCTGGGGCTTCTGGGGCCATGGAACCTTTAAAGGTATTGTTCCGATTTATGTCTTTTGTGTTCTCTACTTGATATTAAGCGCTATATAAAAACTGGTTGTTATTATTATAAGAGCCTGGCACTTGCACATACGCCCCATCAAGTACCGTGGGAAACAAACTTGCGGTTTTGATGGTAGAAGCAATAATGAAAATTGCAAAGCCCTATTCAACACTTTACTAATATTGATGGTTAGCCGGAATTTTTATAAAAAAGTTGTGATTTTTGTCTCGCCTGAACTTTGTTCGGCAGAGACTAAGTAATCACTTTTCTGTCTGTCCGTCCGTCCGTCTGTCTGTCTGTCTGTCTGTCAGTATGTCTGTCTGTCAGTATGTCTGTCTGTCTGTCATGCTGTCTGCTCAGCGTCCGTGTTCACTGCTTGTGTACGATTTATCTGGAGTTCCGTAAGGGCTACGATGATGTAACTTGGTGGAAAGAAGTGGGTCCACAAGTTCTCGACCTGATTACATTTTGGGCGTAAAATATGCTAATTAAGTATCTAATTGTCCCCGCCGAACGAGTTCTGAACGGGGACTATGAAATGAGCAGCGTCCGTTCGTCCGTCCGTCCGTGACAAAAATGTTAACCCATGTATGGACTTTGCCATATTTAGAGGACTGTATTGCCAAGCTTCTCCTTTATTATTATATGGAACATGTGTTGTTAAACACTACTTGTTTGTGCGGGTGACACAGAGGTATAAACAAATTCCATGTTTTGTTTTTTGCATATTTGTTTTGCTCAAATGTCTGTATGCGTCAACTCTGTTTCAATTGTGAATAACATTGAAATAATATAAATAAAACCCATTGTCAGGCTGAAGAGGTACATATCAATTCTTTTGGTGTACAGGTGAACTGGGATGAAACAAGGAAATGAATGATCACAGTTGAAGGGGAGTATCGAAATCGGGGTACTTCACTTCAATTGGATCAGGGGTGTGCGTCCATATGTCTCAGCAACCGTGGGCCTTTTTGCGAACTGACAAACCTTTGAAATGGGGTCTGCAAAACTGAAAATTAGACCCTTAGAACTAATTTGTCCAAATGGGTCAAAAAGTAACTAAAATGTAAAATTTTGCTTGAAAATGGGGGTCTTGTGAACTAACTGCTAAAAATGGGACCCTGCGAACTGCGAGACACTTGAAAAGGGGGTCTTAAAGGGCCGCACATACCAGTACCACTATATCAGGTCAGTGTCCCCTGTCCGTCCAGGTAGGATGTTCGTAGTATTTTCCATGATCCTGCATTATCTTGAAGTACATTAAATTTTGTCTCTCTTTCTGAATTACACAGAAAATATTATCATAGTAATTCTCAAAAAGGAAGTAAATTTGTCCAGATTTAAACGTCAGGGTTATCAATATACTAAGGAGGGTCGTCGAGTACCAAATTGTGTAAACAACGTATTTTCATCCGGAATAAAGCGCAATCTTATCATAGTGCGCAGTTCACACTCCATAAAAAACTTTTTACACAATTGGACACTCCCAGTGGTGCTAGTCCATGTTCACACCGAGGGTGAACCTCTGGAGTTTCACTCGCCAAACTCTGGAGTGTCTATCAAGGTTTGACCGTGTGGATATATTGGAGTTCTAAACTGGAGTTTTATCCAGGTGTACAGGGTGGATTAATCCCCCTGAAAAATCTTGGGGTGAAGCTCAACTCCAAAACACTCTTGAGTGTTGGCCGTGTGGACAACTTTGGGGGATAGTTGCAGAGGTAACTTCACAAGGTCATCTAGTTGACAAATTCCTGTTCTGAATCTCCACGTGAAAGTCCACAGCTTCTGGTATGTTGACTTCCGGTTCTACACTCCGATATGAGAAGGAGGAGAATAGTCAGAGATGATATGAAAAGTGAAGGATGTGCGGAATTGGCTTTCAAAGTAGGAGGCATTCGCGAGGGAACTTTAAGGAAAAAAAGGGGTCATTTGTAGGAGGAGGCAACTGGGGGTCAATCACTGACCCTCTCACATTTTGTGAAAAGTTGTCCATTACGGCAAATTCCCCATTCAAAACAAACCCGTTTATCTGTTATAACATTAAAAAAAAAAAAGAGGGCTTTCTGGAGCTCATGACTGGGGTCCTTTATTGACCTTGATTAAAAATGGGAGGCATCAACTGAGAGAGTAAAAAGGGGGCCTTTCAGTGACGGTTAAAAAAAGGGCGTCTTTCAGTAACAGCATGTTTAAAAAAAAAGGGGGTCAATATTGCCGCACATCCCGTGGCCCTCGTGTGGACAACTTGGAGTGAGTAAAGAACTGGATTTATTTTCACCTCCCGGAGTTTCAAACAACCCTGATTTTGTGACCATGGTAACTGCTGGACTGTTCTGACCCCATGAGGAATCTTTTCACCTGTTAAATCACTTTATTGTATAAATAACAGTTTTCCTTTTTGCTTTTTTTTTAAAGAAAAGTTAATACCTATCAGATTTCAACCTGCGTCTCCCTTTGAGAATACAAGTGACTATGGTTTACCCTACAGAAGTTGGAAGGTTTAATCCCCAGAAACCAACTTTAAGAAGACCAACGATAATCAACAGGAATTTCCCCTATAATTGGATTTAATTGGGAATGCCCGATTAGGATGAAGTTTTCAATCTTGATAGATTGGCCTTCACTCCAAAAGCCCATCTGTAAGTTTCTCGCGCCGATATTTCAATCCAATTTGATGCGAAGGCTAAAACATGATTTTGTAAGCCCCAATAGAATACTGTGTAAAATTAATATGTCCACCAAAATGGCCCACTTTCACTCATCACTTCTAAAAACCAAACACTCTTTTCGCTCAAAATTAAGATTTTCCAGGGTAAATGAGAAAAAGTAGCTTCTTCTGATAACAAAGTTGCACCACTTCCGGTAAATCTGGGCTTCTTGGGCCATGGACCCTTTAAAGGTATTGTTCCCTATTTATTTCTTTTGTTTCTCTACTTGATTAGCGCTATAACAAACTGGTTGTTATTATTCTAGAGCCTGGCACTGCACATACGTCCCGTCAAGTACCAGTGGGAAACCAAACTTGCCGGTTTTGATGGTAGAAGCAATATAAAATTGCAAAGCCCTTTCAACACTGTACTAATATTGTGGTTGCCGAATTTTTTAATAAAGTTGTGATTTTTTGTCTCGCCGGACTTTGTTCGGCAGAGACTAAGTAATCACTTTTTCTGTCTGTCTGCTGTGTCCGTCCGTCTTCTGTCTGTTCAGTATGTCTGTCGGTCATGCGTCTGCTCAGCGTCTGTGTTCACGTCACCTGCTTGTGTAGATTTATCTGGAAGTTCCGTAGGGCTACGATGATTAACTTGGTGGACAGAAGTGGGTCTACAAGTGCTCGACCTGATTAATTTTGGCTTAAAATATGCGAATTAGTATCTAATTGTCCCCGCCGAACTAGTTCGGAACGGGCTATGAAATGAGCACGTCCGTTCGTCCCGCCGTGCCAAATGTTAACCCATGTTGTATACGTTTATCTGGCGTTTCCGTTAAGGGCGACATGATGTAACTTGTGGAAAGAAGCGGGTTGATTATTCTCGACCTGATTAAATTGTGGCCTTAAAATTGCTACTAATATCTTTTGCCATAATTTATGAGAATGTTCCTGCAAGGCCCTGTGTACAAGCTTTCATTGAGGTTCCGTAAGGCGTATAAATAATGTAACTTTGGAAGGAAGCGGGCTGAAGAGTTCTTCACCGTGATTAGATTTGGGGCGTATTTCGGACAAATTGAGTATGCAAATGAGCTATTATATCAAAAATCAGCGTAGTGCTCTAATATTTGGTAAACTGTACATTGGATGCTCAAAATTCCTGTGCACGTGAAAGCCTATCAGGAGGCACATCTTTTTTTGCATTTGAAAGTATGGATATTTGCAGCTTAGGTTGCAAATGAGCTAATTAATATGCAAAGTGGCGGTCATCTCTGAATGGTCACACAAAAAAACAAAAATCGGAAAAATAGGCAAAATTCCTTCGCTACAATAGACTTCTATGCTATGGGGATGGGTGAGGTGTTGGGGAGGGGGTGGGTGTTGGGGATGGGTGGGGGGTTGTTGCGGGGTATTGGGGAGGGGTTGGGTATTGCGGGTGTTGGGGGAGGGTTGGGTATTTTGCGGGGTGTTTTGGTGGAGGGTGTGTGGTTATTGTTGGGGTGTTGGGTAGGGTGGGGGTGTTGCTGGTGTGTTGGGGAGGGGGTGGGTGTTGCAATGGTGTTGGGAGGGGGTGGGAGTGTTGCGGGGTTTTGGTGAGGGATGATTTTTTTTTTCGGTTTTTTTGTATTGTACTTTTTTTTGCGTGTTTTTTTTCATTTAAGCATAATTAATTATTTCAAATTATTCTTTTTTTTTTTTTTTATTCTTTTGTTCTTTCTTTTTTTTTTTTTTTCTTTTTTTTTTTTTTTTTCTTCTTTTTTTTATTTTTTTTTCTATGTTCTTTTTTTTTTTCTTTTTTTTCTTCGTTTTTTTTTTTTTTTCTTTTTTTTTTTCTTTTTTTTCTTTTTTTGCGTTTTCTTTGGGGAGGGGTGGGGTTTTTTGAAGTTGCATACCTTGCATGTTAGTGATCGCACTTGCGTCGGGGGACATATTTATTAACGCATCGACGTAAATTTACAAGTTCGCCTTGTTTGCATAATTAACGAAAATTTTCACACAAGGCTTGTGTACAAGTTTTCTTTCTGGAGTTCCGTAGGCGTATGAATTGTAACTTGGTGGAAAGGAGCTGGCTTGAGAGTTCTCGAACTTATTAGATTTCGGGCGGCTTCGGTTCGGTTCGGGCGTATTCGGGCAATTAAAGGGGCTTGTTCCCGCTTTAATGTGTATTGTGTGCCTGGCACTTGCAACTGCACCCCCTCAAGTACCAAGTGGGAAACAAACTTGCAGTTTTGATGTCAGACGCACTATGCATGTTGCAAACCCATCAAGTACTGTGCTAATTTGATGGTTAACCACGAAAACGGCAGGTTTTTTGTTTAATCTGGGACTTAAATGATTTGAGGGCTCAAATTTCGGACGACAATGAGAAAAATACAAAGCCTTTCATCTGATATCACAATCGTACTACTCCTCCGGGTAATCAGGGGGCTCCCAAGACATCGGAACATGCACCTTTAAGTATGAAATGAGCTAATTAAATGCAAAAATCAGCACAATTGTTATAATTTTTGAAACGGTACATGGATACGGAAAATTCCTTCAAAAACCTTGCATGAAAGCCTATTCATAGTGCGCATCTTTTTGCAATTTGAAATGTGTGAATCATTCGGCCTAGGGTTATGCAAATGACTAATTAAATATCTAATTACTGTATCTCTGAATCCGTACCTCATATAGCAAAATTTCCTTCGCTGCCTGCAGAACACTATGCCATGCAATCTTTCGGGTGAATCATAATTGGGTCAAAGTGCATGGTGGGGGCCGATTAAAGGGGCATTTTTGATACAATTGATCTATTAAATATGGCATATGCCTATCACTGAATGGACATTGGATTGCAAATTCCTTCGCTAACATGAGACTTCTATGCCTTACATCTTTGATACGGAACACAATTGGCGTGCACGTGGCAATTAAAGGAGCATTGTTTGATGCAATTCATCTAATTAAATATGCGTAATGCTGTATTGCTAATGGTAATAAAAACATTGGATATCAAAATTCTTTGTTATTTTAAAAATTGCAACTAATGCTAAATGCTTGGGTCCATTTCACCAATTTGCTCAGGTTGGCATGGTCAGTATGTGAAATACTAACCTTCAAAAAGAATTGTTCAGGGTTTTTTTATCAATAAATTAGGGAAAGATTTATATTCGGCCACCGACCCTATGAATTTGCAGCCTTAACGGGATAAACGGCATGTTGAAGGATGTTGTGGCAGAATACTGAATTCATCCTAAATGAGTTAGCATTGGGTTTATTTTTATTTGGCAGTATAGGCTGTGTGTGATTTAGTTGTGTACAAAACATGTCAAAACAGACGTATCAAAGGGGGGGAGTATACCACAACAAAGGTATTTAAAACATCAATATACTAGAATCGTGCCCCTGTTTTTCATTGAAATGGTTTTTCTAGTTCTGGTTGTTGCACTTGGTCAGTTTTTGGTGCAGCCTGTTTACATTCTTGGGAAATGTGAAAATACGCATAATTGTGCATTTCACCGCTTCTGGACTCACGTAGGGGATTCAAATTTAAAATGTTGGTCACATGATTTTGTCAAAAATATTGTTTGGCATTGAATAATTTTCATATTTTTACTAAATTTTGTGAATTTTAAGTGGATTTTGCATGACTTTTCATGATTAATTCACCACATGAAAAGGTTTGTGACCCCTGGAGTGTTGTCCAAATGAAAGAGCAGGACATAAAAATACTATAAATGCAAACCGGGGTGCTACTCCCGAAACATCTCGTGGTTATGATTATGTTGGGAGACATTTCAAGATTACTATCTCCAAACGGAAGATGTTGTGACCTCTATGATGGTATCAAATGAAAGAGGTGGAAGTATAGAAGACTATAAATGTAAAACAGGGGAGCTACTCCTAAACATCTCTACTTGTGCTCAGTGGGTGGACTTCTAATAATTAATATCTCCACAACGGAAAATGTGTGACCCATAGGTGTGTCAATGAAAGAGTGAGAGGTAATAGATACTATTCAAAATGCAACCTGGGGTGCTACTCCTAACATCTTAGTTATGCTCTTGTTGATGATTTCTATTATTAATATCTTCGTTCAGTGGAAATGTTGTGACCCCTGGGTTGGTGTCAAATGAAAGAGCAGAGTAAAGAATACTATAAATGCAAAAATCAGGGGTGCTACTCTAAACATCTCGACTTTGTGTGGGGGGGGGATTTCAACTTGCAAGATTAATATCTTTACATGAAAATGTATTGACCCCTAGGGTGGTTCAATGAAATAGTGGGAATTAAAACTTTTTGAGAATTGGGTTTATCTGCTTGCCACAACTTTTTTTGGACACCCTGTACTCGCACTTGCACTCTGGTGTGGCTGCTTTTTGTCATACAGGTAAGCGCAAAAAAATCAGGCGAGACTGGTGGTTCAAAACCGCCTTTGTTATATGAAGGACTTCGAAGTGAGCTTAGTTATTTCACACGTGATTATTATATGACAAGCATTATGCATATGCAAAAAAACATGATTTTGTTTGAAAATTGAGTGCTCCCTCATGCGAATCTCTGATTTGACATTTACGTCCAGGGAATGGTTTTTATGATTGCATACAGGTAAAGGCAATACTCGTCTGCTTCTCTTCCATCAGTCAAGTTGTCAATTGTTGGTCTTTGAAGATTTATCGGTGTCGCGGTGGTATGCCAGTTAATGATCTAAGGAAAAATCCCCAAACAATATAGCTGTGGGCCCCTCTCCAAGCTTGAAAACTCAAGTCTGGCATTCTGAAAGTTAGTCCAACTTAAAAAAGCTGGGCTTAACCAGGGTTAGTCTCATATGAAAGTGGGCCTTGTTTTCCTTTCAAAATACTGTTAAGTTAATTGTAGCCGGTAAGAAAGAAAATTTGGCCCACCTGAGCAATTTTTCCTCATCCCTTAAAGCACACTTTTTGAGTATGTTGGAAGAAAAAGGTCTACTCATATAGGACTAACCCCGGTTTTAACCCAGGTCTCACTTAAAGACCTATCAGTGATTCATCCGAAAGAGTCAAAATATTTTGAAATTTCCAGAAATAGCTAACAGTTGAAGGATAAGTCTTGCACGAATTAACTTTTTCCAACTGAAGAATTGCCATAAAAAGATGAAAACAGCAGTGTTCAACTTCAAAGATACAAATCTCCACTCAATTACGTGTTGTCGTAAGTGTCCGAACGGACAGTAAATGACTAAATGTCCGATTTTGTCCTTATTATGTTGCCTGGTCTTATCATATGGCAGGGATGTAGGGTACCTTACTTGTTACGAACATCCAAAAATTTGATTTTTGATGATTTTTTTTGATTTTCTAATTTATCAATCGCTGATAGTGCCTTTAAGACTCCCTTTCAGAACACCAACCAAACTCAGTGGCCCGCATTGCAAAAGCAGACCACTATGGTCCTGAGTTTGAATCCTGTCATTTCCATGGAAGTTTGTGTTCCGGTGCATAGCCTTTAATTTTGGAAACAAAACTTTTTTTTACTAAAGATTTTCCCAACCTCAAAATCCCACATGAGCTAGCTATTGCCCTTAGTGTATAAGGCAAAATCAAGTTTGTTTCCAGTAGTACCAAAACCTAAATATAAAATCACCTTTATTTTTCTGAAAAGGAATTGGCCAAATGCATGTCAAAACAGTTGCAAACAGGCTAACTTGTTTTTGTGATGCGTAAATATGTCCCGCCGAATGTCACAATCCACTCAACATGCGAAAATGCAACTTTGCAAAAAAAGATTGCCCCATGATATGCTATCATGCAGCGCAGGAATTTTTAATATCCATGTCAGTGTCATAATATAGACATTACGCTGATTTTTGCATATTATTGCTCATTGGCATACTCCATTTGCCCAAAATCCTCCCAAATCTAATCAGGTCGGGAACTCTTCAGCCCGCTTCATTCCACCAAGGTACATCATTGTAAGCCTTAACGGAACTCTAGAAAACTTGTACACAGGCCTTGCAGGAAAATTTTATTTAAAAGTAGCAAATTAGAGACTTAAATAGGCATATCTTACGCCCAAAATCTAATTAGGCGAGAACTCATCAAAACCCACTCTTTCCACCAAGTACATCATTGTCGCCCTTACAGGACTCTAGATAAATCGCATACAACGGGTTAACATTTTGTCACAGACGAACGACGGTACTCATTTTATAGTCCCTGTTCCGAAATCGTTCGGCGGGACCATAATAAGTGAACTGTCAAATTATTAGTAAAAAAAAATTATATTATATAAAACAAAAATATAGATTTGGGATCACTTACATACTTTTAAAAATGATAATCTCCGAGCATTTCTGTCTAAATGCAAACTTTCTCAGTAATCAAATAAAAACAAAAGGGCGGTAAAATGGCTCCAAAATCAAAATGTGTGCGGCCTACTGGAAAAATGTTGTTTTTTGCCAAATGATGGTAATGAACACTTCTCAACATCCTCTAGTGTAAAAAGCGGTTTTATCGGACAACATTATTGAAAATAATGTGAAATCTTTGTGATACTGAACCTGGTTGTGGTTTGAAAGCGCTCTGGGGTCATTGCCCGAGACCCACTTGACAGTGATAACTCCTTCCTGAACTTTTCCAGGAATTTTGATGATCATGTGGGATCGAGATCATTCTAAACTCGCCTTAACACACCCACATGCATTAACATACTGTCTTTTGAGCATGCTTTCATTGTTCAGATGAGGTCCCCCGCTAAGTAACCTCTAAATCATACCCCGCTGAACAAGGAAAACTCGCAGAAATCTAAGCCCTGGTAATAATACCGACGGAACCAGAGTATAGACTCATCTCGATTATAATCCCACCCCCGAGTCTTAGAAAGAATCTGAAGAATAGAAAATCCTTTTATAATCCCACCATAATTTTTTGCTGGAACACAATAGTTACATTCACATTTTTTTTTTTTTTTTTTTTTTTTTTTTTTTTTTTTTTTTTTTTTTTTTTTTGGTTACATTCAGTCCTGTTTTGGTATATCTTATGATTTTCTTTACAAAATTCGGTTATACTTCAGTTCATGTACAGGTCTTGTGTTTGCTCACACCCTCATTTGATCTTGAAATATTCCCTATAAGTTTAGCTTCGAAGACTGAAGTGGTGTGGATGCTTGTGTGTTTTTAATGTCAGCTATTTATGTTAAAACAGGTGGGGACTATATAGGGTCATCACAGTATGAGGTGTACATCCTTTTCTCCAGTAACAAATTAATTCATATTTACCAACTCCACTACAGTAATGTCAAAACAGAAGCAATGACATTTTCTCGGACAATTACAAGAAATACTAAAACCACCAAGTTCCTCATGTTAAAACATTTTATGCATCTAGTCGACTACACAATCCATGTGTTATAGTTCCATTCTTCATCATCCAATTGAACCCATCCTAGTCATACACAAACAGGTATCATAACTCCATTCAATGGACAACGATGCAAATAAAATTGGCTATACAGATTCATCGGTACTATCATAACATCTTTTCTAACTGGTATTTGTACAAAATTCAGTTTCTGTCACAAAGACATTTTTTTTCTTCCAATATTTGTAAATGTACAATATAATGTATTTTAAATCAGAGGCCGCTGCAGTAACAAGGCATGAGTACAATCTAAAACTACCAAAAAAGTTGACGTACACAACGTGATTACTATGCCATGCATGCAACAACACTGTGACATGCTAGACCTGTTTATTTGGTCTTTAATCCACCTCGGTACAAACAATAAAAAATACAAAGTACACCTAATATAGGTGTTTTTCTTTTTTCTTTTGCTATTTTTTTTTAAGTGTTGTTTCTTTTTCTCCTTGTTTTGCTAATGCAGTACATAAAATACAATTTCTACTCTTCTAAACACTTTTTCCAGAAGTTCAGCAAAAAAATTTGATTTGTTGTCCCATCATGCATGTTTTTGCAAACTTATCCTTTTCAAATGCTTTACTGGGGTTGTTTTTCATTCAATGTCAGCAAAGTAATGTGTCAAGAATAAGACATTTTGTGTAATGTCAAGAAGTACCCATCGTGAAATTAAGCTCACAAAGTGAAGTTCAACCCTTAATTCTAGTAAGGAAATCTTAATGCAAGTTATGTCCCCCCCCCCCCATCGAACTGGGAGAATCCGCTGTACACCTAATGTTATATCCTAATCGCATAACCAAGTGATATCACTTGAGCAAATAATTAGGATGTCTCAAGACAGATAAAGATAAATAAGTGTATTTCATGCACGTGGTTCACTTGTTGACCCTGATCAATCAAGCTTCTTTTAGCGAATAGTGCATGCGGACATCATGTTATGCCGTAAAGACTGCCGGGTCACCAAGCATCCATATGCATGCTCTATCTTGCATTCAAGTACTAAGCCACATGCTAACTCTAAATGATAATCACTAGTGCAGCCGAATCAGTTAATTTGGCCCCTTATTCCAGTTTGCGTATTGTTGGGCTGCTAGGTTGTTTTAAATAGGTGCCATACACATTATTGTGTCTGAGCTTTATCTGTAAAATTTGACTTCCCTTTGAACTGATGGTCTCATTGGGTAGGGTACCATACTGAAATTAGAGGTCAGGTTGACCTGTTTGGCCTTAGTGCACAATACTGGTTGCTACATGTATATCCCAACTAAGTGCAGTCAAAGGAAGCTGATGATTATGTAGTACGCCCTCTGTTCAATAGAAACAAACCTGCCTCTACAGAAATTTCGCCTTCAGCACCACACTTTATGCGTGACAATACAAGAGAAGCTGCACATGAGAATGATGGGGGCCTTGATTGTATAACATGTCCGAGTGTACTACAGCACATCTCCTCTTGGTGTTTTAGATGGCTGTATCAATTGTGACTTGATTAATTCTTTACAATGAGATTTTGGAACGGTAAGTATGTAGATTAGATTTTTGGAAGTCCCTACCGACTACCAGTCTTAATTTGGAAACTATCCACTTATCAACATCTTAAGGAGAGAACCATATGCAGATTCAATCTCAAAACACTGTCATACCAGAACTGACCAATCACTCGGGAAATTTGCTTGATATTTGAATGGTGTGAAAATGGCATGAAAAAATAAACTTTTGGGTAAACAACAAGTGCATATCTTATAGCCCAACTAGCAATTAAAATTTTAAACAATGTCATTAGCATTATGGAAATATACTCTATCATATAGAGAAATACCACGCCACCATAACATTTTATTATGTATACAAATGCTTGGCCATTTAGATCATACTTTCTAAATCGCAAGACTGATTAGCTAGTATAATACCAATAAAGTTGTAATCCCTTAATTGTTGTCTTCCAACTCATCCGTGATCAGAAGAAATGTGTATTTTTTTCATTTCTCTTAAAATAATCAGCACTTTGATAATATCCTGTAATGGATCCATTTCGAAACCACCAATTCCAATGTTACGGAGCTTTTAAAGGGATTACATCTTTAATATCTACAGCTTTAGCCTTTCAGGCCAAGTATTAAAAAAATACATGTTTATCACCCCTTCCTACTTCCGTTTTTGACGCTGCTTTGATTAATGTTCTTAATATTTCTGTCATATATTTTATGCTTCAGAAGTTGAAATGCTTCCTTCCTTCCTCCAAAAACCCTGGATGCTAAACATGTTCTTTTTTATACGGCCTTAAAGGAAATTTTATAATTGCTCTTCCCTTAAGAAACTTGCACTTTAAAAGAATTAATCCACTATCTCTACCTCATCTATTTCTATAACCATTCCATACCCTGATGCCACACAAATTGTTGTTTTGAAAAATTAGAAAAGAATTAGCAAACGGTAGAAATAAGCAACGTGTTGTGTTTGTTGCCAAGTATCAGTTTTTTACAAAATACTGAGAGTTGTTTTGAGTTTTAAAAAACAAAGCAGGACAGTGTTTGGTGCCTTTTTTGAGGGAGGTTCCGTAACATGACCCACCTGACACACTCTTTTCTGACACACTTGTGAATTCGGAAACCCTTCACGGAATAAAGCACAGGTTTATTCCGTTTAAGTTTCAGAATTCATTAGTGTGTTGGAAAAAGTGCGTCATATGGGTCAGGTTACGGAAACTCCCTTTTTAACTTACTAAATTACACAATGTATGATGGTCATTTTATTGATGGAAAATCAAGTTACAAATAAGATACAAATTGATTTTATTTTTTGTAGTTGGAATCCTTTCTTGCGTCGAAATCCTTGAGTAGTGATCACATATTATTATAACCACAAACATGTATAAAGACAAACTTCCAAAACACCATACTTACATACAAACATACCGTAAGGAAAAAAGAGTAATAAAGACATAACAATAGTAATAAATAAAGTTGTCTCAAAGTATTAAGTGATTATTGGAGATATCCCTAAAATCAACACATTCTTCCTATGAAATTTGGATCAAAATGAACCAAATACGTCATTTTTACATTAAAACCCCCTGGCCTATATATTGGAATATAAGCATTATTGTGATTGGTCACTTGGAAGGTAATATCATGTAATGAGCAAATCAGAGATACTCCTAAGAATGGTGGTATGATTTACACAGAGATATAGAAGCACTTTTTTGATTGGCTACTCAGAGAGCTATCTCATATTCGGCTTATACACTTCATATCAGGTATGATCTGATACATTGGTAAGCATTCCAAATATGTAAAAAAAACAGTTCAACAAAAAATTGGGGATGCTTCTTTCTGGAAATGTCCTCATGTCTCTTTAAACAAGAAAGGACATCAGGGTTGTAGCTAGCACATTTTTAGTGATGGGTGTTATTTGATGAAAATTTGACATATTTTATAACGATATGCCTAAAATTGTCAAAATTTGCATAAAATGATTAAAATTGTCAATTTTTTACTCTTTGAGTGGTGGGCTCTAGAGTTAAAATTGGTGTTTAATGGTGGGCTCTGAAGCTGAGTGGTGGGCTCTGCCGCCCACCACCGCCCACTGTAGCTACATCCCTAAAGGACATGTATCATGCAGATGTGGTTTGAAGCTTGAGGTTGGGTGACATAAAGAAATGGGACTCTGACTGTGTCAAATGAAAACCGCGTTTAACAGATACCACACTAAAATCATAAATTCTCACTAACTTTGAGACAAACTATCTCTGTTTTTATCCTAAAACATACTAGACATTATGTCCTGATTTTAGAGGGAATATTACATATTACAACTGCAGGATAGGTTTGCACAAACAATACATTTCATAACTACTAATAATAGTAAAAATTAAAAAAAGTCAAATGATGTTCAGGTATTTCTGCTTTAGAGTGTACATGGGGAAATTGTTATATAGCTCACAGTGCACCCTTAAACATCATCTGACATTATCTTTCTAATAAAAACTTTTTGACTATTTTTAAGTAGAAAACAACATGACATTTGCTGCTCCTTGTATTTTATAACCTATATGTATCACACACACACACTGACATACTAAAAGTAACCACCATGCAGCAATGACCTATTACAACAAGCTACTAATGTTAGTCTCATTCACCCAGGACAAAGTTCATTGGCATCTATATTAGTGTACTAACAAACTGAACTTGGGTGCAATCCCTGTTAATGTTCTGTCTCAAGTATGTGTACACCTAAGTATACTATCTGAACCATGGAATAACTTCCAAAGGCCCGATGATTGAAACACTATTTTAAATCAGTTTTCTCCAAATGACCAAATTAGAGTCATGTCTTTGTGTCACTAACCCTAGATACCAATTTAAATGATATGGAACAAGTACAAATGTTAGTTGCACCTCTCAGGTTGCACAAAAAATATTTTTTTAATTAGTTCCATGCAGATATTTGGCCTTTTTTTTAGAGATTAACCGATCCAGGGTTTCCTCTGCCGATCCGATGGCCGATATTCTTTTGTAGTATCGGCCGATCCACCGATACGATCCGATGATCCGACTAGGTTCCATTTATAGGAATTGGCAACGATGATTGTAATTAAATAAATCTGTGTGGTTCACATTTGTTACATGTTCCAATGAGGAATTTCAGAGGATAAGGTTAACTTTTTGAGCAGCTTTTGTTCCATTTTTCTACTTAAAAACTGTAAAAATACCTATTTTGCTTTGTCCCTTTCTTTCATTCAGTACATCGGCTAAGAATCGGCAGGCTCTGATATATTTTTGCCGATCCGATTTTCTGCCGATTTTGCAAAATCGGCCTCCGATCCGATGTCCGATACAAATATCGGTTAATCTCTACTTTTTTTCATGATCAATTTAACCTGTAAGTGACAACCAAAATAAGTTAATATTCCCTGGGCACTTTACATACTAAATAATTGCCAGTACAATCAGAACTGCAAGTTTTTCAGAGAGATGCTCAACTAAGTCCTGAGTAATTGAGAATAGCGCTGAGAGCTCGTAGTTCAGAACACCTGAAATAGACAATTATCTCATATTCTACAGCACTGGCACATTTTAAATACTATGCTGAGCTATCTAACAAATTCAAAGAGTAATATAAGAGCTGATTTGACCTTTTGGTCATAAAGGTCAAATGTACGATGTTATGTCCAATTTACACTGAACGGACTATAGTGCTGTCACTGTAAAATAGAAATTTTATTTACAGTTCTTTCATTTAAACTTTTCTTATTTGGCTGTATACATCACTAGAGTTCCAAGGGAAGAGAAGTCAATCAGAAATTTCATCTCCACATTTTGACTGGAGATCACAAACCAACACGCTGCCCTCTTTCAGTCCACATATTAATAACCCACAAATTGACATGGATGGGCTTTATCTGATAAACAATTTAAAGGTGCATCGAGGGATTTTGAGGCACCCAAATATTGTGTCATAATAGTAATTTCATATAGATTAGACACTCAATAGATTTCTTGCCTTGTATTTCGCTACAGAAATGTCTTAAAAGAGAGAAAAAAAGCGATTTGGATTTGCATGTATTTCAATGTAAAACATAGGCTGAATTTCGTATTTGCTCCTATACAAAATTTAAAAAATTCACAATTTTTGTACCAAGAAACATTTCTCAGCTTAATCCTTTCAGACGGGGGTATATTTGATGGAAAGCTTTAAATCAGAGCAGAAATCAGTGCTTTTGATTTTTTTAAGGACACCTGATATGTGAAATCTCTCGTTGCACCTTTAATAACCCACAAATTGACCAGGATGGGCTTTTTCTGACAAACATTTAAAAAATCACACCCAGCAATTGAAATGACTTTTCTGGTCTCCCCCTGGAATCTAATGGAATGTTGATTGTACAGTCTGTAAAAAAAACTGCACAAGACCATAACGAGCAAACAGCGATACAATCTGTAGTTACATTTGTCAAATATGAGACAGTCAGGATTCAAAACACCCTCATATTACACTGGTCCTTCGTATCTCTTTTTTTAAAACATTTGAACACTTTTTATTTATGCAGAGAACACAAGGGAGGTAGATGATTCCACATTTATTTTTTTTTGGTGAATCGTTATACAAACACCAAATTTTTGTTAGCCTTCATACACCGCACATAACTTCCTGTAATCCTGTTTGTGCCAAACACAACAGCAACTCCTACTCTGGCAGTGTAGCAAAATCACACAAAAGAACCAACAAATATCTTATCGATTCGATTAATTACTTAATTGAGTTATTAAGTTATTTAATCATCTTAATTAAGAGCTACTGTTCTGGTTTGGAACAATAATAGTTTCTAAATATGGTACATTTTTCTCCTTATGTGTTTGGTACCAAATTTTTTTAACGAGCATCTGGAAAAACAAAGTGAGAAAGGTAGAGAAAGTAAAAACTGGTTGCATGATTTTTTTAATGGCTTCATTAATCAAAGTGCGAAATCAGGCAACTTGGATATCCAACTCCCCGGTTCATATACTCAACACATCTGATTGGTCTCCTCTAAAGATACGATTCAGACAAAATGTCACTCGGAAATACATGCCGAAACAGCTAACTCTGCAATTCGGCGCAGTCCACAAATTCAAATAAAATTCCACAAAACACTACTGCACAGTGGTCTTAATTACAAGGATGATTGATTAGAGTTACAAAAATTTAATTATCCCAAAAAAAGGACATTTTTTTGGCCAACTTGCAAACAATTGCTGCAAAGTTAGGTTGAAAACAAAACAAATATATTTTGAATCCACTTAATTTTATCCTATTCTAAGCTTTACCTGGATGATTTTTTTTAATAGGGATCACTGTATAGGTTAAAAAGGGATCACTAGAAATGTGAGCCTTGGCATGTTTCAATAATTTTGTACATTAAAACTAGTCATAACGATCTGTTCATACAACACCAAATAACGTGAATAACTTTGAGGAGGGCTATACAGCTAGTCTTTTCTATAGTTACATCGGCACAAAATAGGCAGACCTTTTGTGATTACAACATGCATCATATAAAACAGAATGCAGACTCTACGTGACCCATGGGCGTGAACACAGATATATGAAGGTGGGAGTTCTTTGGCACTTGTATAAAGAACCCTGAATGACTCCTGGCTGTCTAGTACTGAATCAACTACAAGCGCCCGAACCTACGTCTGCATCTTTGGCCAAAAGCCAGATGGCCCCCGACTCCCCTCCATACTGTCCTGGGGCAGTCTGGGGGAATTTGAGTCAGGGTTTCTACCTCTTAACCCCCTGAGGTCTACCACCTATCTCTAATTGGCTTATTACATGATATTGCATGATATAACCTCTGAGTAACCAATCAAAATAAACCTTCTACATATTAGTACAAATACTTTTGTTACTATGTCTCCGATTGGTTAAATTCATCCTATAATCCTATTTATAACCAATCAAATCGGCCCATAGACCTCAGGGGGTTAATTAAAAGTGTAGCCTACTCTTGCATGACACCAAGACTTAAGTTTGATAAGTCAAACAAGACAATGGAGAACAATAGCATTAGACAGCTCAAGTCCTCATTGGAAACTTCTCAAAAGAAAAACTGCTCTCCTAAGCAAAGTTATCAAATTCCATAGCCTAGAAATAAAGCTAACGCATCAAAATACTCTACTCTCATCTCCAAACCAAAGTTCAATTGTCAGGATAGGTGGACTGTTAACTTGACCCCACTGTTCACTTGCTACAATGACTTGATACACCCAAAAAGATGCAGAAAACAGTTCCACTCATGCTCATTGCTGAACTGTTCGCTGGCTTAAGTCCAACAACCTTTGCACAAAAATGGGTAAATGTCACAAATCGGGGTCAGCCGTCTGGTTCATCAAAACACAAGACAGCGATAAACACTCACAGCCGTTACTCACAACAAAGATAAATACAAAATATGACTTATCTCCAGAAGGAACGCTGGTGGAAACTGACTCACTCTGAGTGAAACTCTGGCTCCTTCCGAAGACTTGGAAAAGATGAAATCGGGGTGATGAGGTGACTTTTGGGTCAACTTGAACATTCAGTTTATTTTTCTTCAACTTGGACTCGCAAATGACAAATCTGATTGCATTTTTTATTTCTCTTTGTAGTTTAAGCAAACTTGTCTACTACACAAACAGAAAACACAGTGTGCAAACTAAATGAACAAATGATAATTTGAAGCCATATACACCCTTCAGAGTAATGAACTACAATTCATTTTTTTTCTTAATCAGCATCAACATGGGCTTAAGTAATAGATGATGTTGTACTAACACAAAGTGCTCAATAAATATACACAGACACTGTTTGTGGCACTGGTGCTTTAAATTACAAATCTGTATTGAAGAGAAAAATGTAAACTAGATGCTAGAAAGTTCAAAAGCGAGAAAACCGCCACTCGGTTTTGCTTACAAGTGGCTTATTTGTGAGTCGTACTACCGAAGAACACAGCACAAACCCTCATCCACACATTTGATAAAATTTGAAAAATAAGTTTTTACAACCCACCTAGCTGTGACAATCATTTTCTTTACAAAAACCAATAATTTTATGATACCTATGTGAGATTTGATTAAGTTTTAACAAGTGTAATTATGAGCCTGATATTACCTAAAAACTGGCATTAAATTGTGAATAACCAGACTTGCATTGTACGTTGTCATCCTTTATTTTAGTGTGGTTTAAGGCCTGGGCTGAGCGTAAAAAAAACAAAATAGATGTTTTACCTCATCTTGTTTTTAACAAAAAATAACAACATCACATCAGTCTATGCTCAACATTAATCATCACAGTACGTGCAGAAAAACCCGTGAGACACGTAGTACCACAATTAATTCATGGGAGTGCCGACGCTTTTCAAAGTCTTCGCACGCACCAAATTGAGCAGAGAAGTGTTTATTCATTGTCGCCGTCACCTAATCTGGCTGCAGCATGCTTTAATGTAGTAGGAGCGTTTTCTCCACTTTTGGTGTTCTCTAGAACTGTGTCAATTGCCCAGTCCCTTCCCCCCACCCCCATTTTTTGTGTTTGTGAAGACACCAACCCCCCCTGAAACCCAATTCCCCTGTATTTAACATGGGGTGCTACAAACCCATTCACCTCTGTGGTTCCAACCTCCATGGTTTGTTATTGTTGTTTGATAACTACATGTCATGGGTGATGTGGGAATCGTGTTGCTGCTGCTGCTGCCGCTGATTGTATTGTTGTTTTTGCTGCTCTGAGTGTTCTGCCTGCCTGATGTTCCGCTTGGCGACATTGACTCCTCACCTAGGTGAGCCCTACTTGTGGCCTAATTTTGGGAGAGGTCTGTTAGCAGATCGGGGAAGTTGGGTGGTGTTGCCGGTGGTGTTGGCTGGGTGGGGTTGCCTTCAAAAAAAGTTGACATAAAAAACAAGATTTAACACACTTCCGTTTTCCAGAATGTGATTGATACACTGTACACTGTGAAATAATCTCTTATCCTTGAACCTTTATTGTCCATAATGCCCATTATTACGGAGTGCGAAAGTATTTGCTTCGAAATTTTCCCACTGGTAGGCTGTGTCACAGACTACAAAAAATGTTATCAAATTGGCACGTGTGATAGACGAACATTATTAGTCCCCCCAATCTCCGAAAAACACACAATTCTATGAATGTTTTTTTGCATCAGGGTCAGAAATTTTGTTTACAACACATCAGCACTGCAGTGGCAGCGCCATTAGGGTTAAAGGTCATACGAGGCCTTTGTACCCCATTGCCTGAGGGTTTCGCACCCCGAAAGCCCCAGACACGGTAGGGGTTTTTCGCACAGAAGCCTCTCTGAATTTACTGTTTTTGAAGTCAATTTTTCCAACTTTTATGCAAAAACTCTGATATACAATGCCCATGCCAAAAATAGTGTGCAGTTCTGAAATTGTAATGTGGTAACGGTCTACAGTTTAGACCTCGAATCATACTTCTTTAAGCCCAATCCACTAAATAACTCTAAATCTTTCTCTCTCTCACACACCATTTGGCAGAACTTTTATTCAAATCCACAGAAACAAATAATTGGTACGGGTGGCAGAGAGCTTGAAAAATGATTTTGACGCGACATCCATCTCAGTTAATGCCAAAATAAGTTCGACTTTTATCAGCACTAGCTCCATGAAAAATTTAGGTTCATGACGTTACTTAGGAAACCTGGTGTAGATTGGGGGAAAGCTTTGCTTTTGGTGCGCCCAGGGACCACTTTTTTTTTGAGAAACAGAAAACTTTGGTGAAGGGTTAATTTTTGCCAAAGGGTTCTCCCATTCCCCATACACTGTAGATAACACCCATATATGCAAAACAACAATATTTTACTTAGGCTAAAAAAAATAACGTGATGTCCATTTTCATACTCACAGGATGGACCACCATGTTTGTAGTAACTGTTGGGAACGGCGGCTTCCTGAAAGAATATACTTAACGCAGTCTGTAACAAAACAAGGCAAAAATGATGCGGTACAGTTGACCGGGAAATCATGGTCATCTTTTGGTGGATTACCAAACAAACCCGGGGTTTCAAGTTGGTTTGAGGTAGGGACATGCTCGAGGTCTGAGTAGGACCCATAGCTTACCACACTTTTTTTGCTAAAAAGGGGACCCATAGCTATAAACCAGATATTGCAAAATTTTTATGCCAAATTTACACTAAATTGTGCCATTTTTTCCCTTAAAATTTTGACATTTAAGCAATTTTGACAATTTTGGCTTCAGATTGAAGAATTTGAAGAATTTTTCAAAAATTTTTGAGGAAAATTGGTTTCCGTGAGAAAATTTGGGCTAATTTTCCAACAAATTTGATTTTTGATAAATTTTGAAGAAATAAACGACCCACTGCTAGAGATACAAAATGCCATGAAAACAAGGGGCATTGATATACCAGAGGATGAAAATGAAACCGATGTCTGTGGTATGTCCCTGTATGGTCATGGTGTTGAGCCCCCCCCCCCCCCCAGAGTAATCAATAGGTGGTAAATATTACGTTTTACTCAACATTGTCTGCCTAGGCTATAACTATAACTACGGCAGTACAGTGAATTTGGTATTACTGTAACCCCGGGTATAAGCCCACCTTCGGGTATAGGCCCACCCCAATTTTAAATGAAAATACAGGAAACTAGACATACATTCGGGTATAAGCCCCAGGTGGTAATTTGAGCATTCAGGAAACAATGTGGCAGTAATTTACACAAGCACAATCACCATTTTCAATACTATTCTATAGATCCATCAAAGTAGAGCCCAGTGCATTGGGTGGCTTGTTTATAGAATTACTTTGAGGAATGTGACATGAAAATTGAACTTTTATTTTTAATGTTTAATATCTGCTACAACAAAAAAGTGTTAATAAAATGGTATCTGGTGCATAATTGCTCTTGAAATGATATTGCAATTTGTATCTGATACTTTGCACCCAACTTAGCCCTCCCCAGGTATAAGCCCACCCCTATTTTGAGTAAATCTACCTGTTAGGGGGTGGGCTTATACCCGAGTGCTTACGGATATTAGAATGTAAATGAACGAAGAATGTATCGGTTAAATAGTAATCAAGAATATCAAATGGGTTAGGGGATTATTGTTAGAAGCAGCTACCACGAAAATACACCACGGCAAATTCATGCCGGTTTAAAGTTAATTAAGTAAGCTTGGAAGGAAACTTCCAAATCACAAATTTAAACATAAAACATCATTTTACAAGAAACAATTTGCAAAATATTAGTGTCAAATTTTTTACTTTTAAGCGAGGTAGACTTGTAAGTCTTATAAATTGCCTGTGATTGCAACCACATACAGAAAGAGTATCCAACACATCATGATCCATTCATTTTAAAAATCGCAACAAAAGAAAAACATAAAACAATAACTTATCAGGATTAAATATAAGTTTCTATTTGAGATTTAGTTCCTATTCTCTTTCTCAGCATCAATGAAATCAGGGAGGTGGACACGATCTAATCGATTTGGGCATTGGGGAATTTCCAACGGTAAATTTGGGAACTGCTACGGGCATTTGCTATGGCAGTCTCGGTCCAGACCTACAAAATCATCTCTTAAACCTTTGTCAAAAGATCTTAGTAATATCTATAATTTAGGAAAAAATTATTGACTCGAAATCCGTCGGGGTTAGTGGATTAACCCGCTGCAAAATAGTGTAATTTCCCATAACGGTCATTTAGATTTAAATATGTGTGGCCAGCCTAGTCTTTAGCAAGTCTGTGTTAACCGTTCCTTTTTTTTTTTTTTTGTGTATGCGTAAGAGCGCCCTCCTACCATTTAAAAAAAAAAATGTCTTTGAAACAGCCTAGCACCCGGAAGTTGATGGCATTTTGAATTTGCTGTTATTAGGTTGGACATGTCCTTCCCCCCCCCCCCCGAATGAAATGTCAAGTTACAATTTGGACACTTTTTATCAGGCCATAAAGTCCAACAAGATTTGAATATCAATACTGCCCTAATCAAAAGTGGATAGCGGACCGAGGTCTCCACGCACATGGGGTGAGTTTCTCTCCCATTATATAACTCCTGAGAGCACAATAGGCCTTAATGACACCGGGATAACATATGTTCAAATCTAACTTTATCTAGGCTACAATATCAATGAACTTGACTGAGCTAATAACAGTCAATCAAAATTTAGTGTTTGTTTTTAGAGCACCTCGCTTTTGATGTAACATTGATACATTAACCTGTAAACAATTTGAGCAAATTACTTTTAGTGTTGAACCTGTTACAATATCATGAGAAACCCTTGAATGAAGTAGTTCCAAAAAGCTAAGTAGTGAAAACATGTTAATGTTTTCAGTGGTACCATTTTGTCTGTGGTTGAATTATTGTTTTCAGGGTATTTGTGGACATAAAATATGGTGATGTACTTCCAAAGAGCAAGGTCAATTATATTGCCATGGTCAAATCTATTTCCAGAGGTCTTGGTCCATTTAACTTTAAGGACAATAGGATGTGCTTGTTATTGTTGTGCATAGTCACCTAAATACAACCTATTATAAAAAGTTGTCTGAGAAGGACCCACATGAAAAGTCCCAAGGCTCATGTTGTGACTGACCTTTTCTGACTGGGATTCAATGTGTGCATAATTGACCTACTTTCCCCTGCCCTAATTACCATAACACAATGCCTGCAAATTACCATCTGTGCCATGTAAATCTCTGTGTTAACCCCAACCTTCAAGCCAAAACTATACCCTATTCAATGGAAGGCCAATTGAAAGTCAATGTTATGTTTCCCGATAACATTTTTTGCAAACATAATGAGGAAAACTATTTCTGTTCATTATCATATTCGTAATTTGCCAGTAACAGCCTTTCAACACCTTCAGGTGCTCTAATACCTACAAATATTGTATAAAAACACCACCCTACATTTGGAAATGATTTTGCAACTGTTCTTTGGTTTAAAATCTACTAAAACCACATCACAAGATGTGATCACAAGAAGAAACCTTTATATTTTCTTTAACATACAAAATAATGAACTTTTTTAGGGATTTTAGCATCTCAAACGTGGGCAGAAAATCATAACGCGGGCAGGTTACGGGAAACATACACGTATGTAACATCGACTTTCATACGCCTAAGGTGGAACATGACCCCATTCTTTCACCACTTATATTAGAACTACACCTTTCATCTGAGATGCTCCAAGTTGTGTCAAAATACAGTATAGTTTACTCTAGGGTCGCAATGACCTTGCTCTTCCCTTGTGTCATCTCAAATGTACTTTATCAAAGGCCATGTTCCATCTTAGAGTGAACACACTTTAGTGCATTTGGCTTCCCAAACACAACACATGAGGTGTAGCCCTCCCTTTGGAACTGAACTTCATCTTTGATTGAAATGTTTCATAAAGTGCTTAAGACAAAACTTTAAGTGAAATATCCTGCATGAACCACTTTTAAGAAGGCTACCTACATTGGCATTAGGTCACTTCTGAAATTGGCACTAAAGTGAGACATTACTGGGGTAAAAATGTCAAAATGGTATTTTTGTTGCACTTTGTAGTTCAATGGGAAAAATGAATTTTGACATTATTCTCTTCAAACTTTGATTTCACATGCATGTCAGGACAATTTTTTTTTTTGCAGTATGGAATTGGCTTCAGTTTTATTAATGCTAAATTATTTCCTTGTGCCTGTTTTATCTTACATTGTTTCCAGCTTCATTTCTAAGAAATAATTGACAAATCTTGACAAATTTTAGTAGTCTAGATTTGAGGGGGAATGCAAACAAATCGGGGGAACACAAAATTTTAAATTGAGAAAACCCAAAAATTATTCCAAAATTCCAAGTACACAATCAGCTGTTCAAGTCGCCTGCGGTGTTCGCCATTATCGACAAACAAATCAGTTAACTACTTGGAGTCATGTGATAATGATGGACAGAATATGACGACAGAAACAATTAAAACCATATAACGGTTATAATTAAGAGTGGGGGGGGGGGATTCTATCTTTTTCAGTTTTTCATTATGTTCCATGTTCCCCATATTAACTCATGTCATTACATTGTAAACGGTGATGAATACATACATGCAGTGCTGCTTGTATATGCACTGCCACACAACTTGATCAAGCTGTTCCATGTTTACCTCTAGTCGCGGCGTACATGATGGTAGGGTTAACAGCACAAATGCATGTAACTTTGGCTCTGTGCAGAATGAAGAATTTTTTTCCCCCCCTGTGCATGTAAAATTTTGTAATTTTCAACATGTATTTGAGGAAAATCGGTGTTTGTGCATGTAAATTTTATTTTCTAAAGCGTGCTTGGCAAGTGACTATGTATAAACAAGGCCTGCGTTTTTAAATGGTCCACTAACATTAACCCTAAAGCCCCGGACGGCGTTTTGCGGGCCGAGCCCAAATGCAACGAGGGCAATCATTTTTATTTTAAACAGCCCAGATGCAACGAGAGCCAAAATTTTGCGCTCATTGCATCTCGGCCATTTTTCCCGGCAAAGGAATAAGTAGCGTAAAGTCAATAACGGCCCACATGCAACGAAACAAATCGCGCCATTTTCCGGACGCGGCCCGAGCAACGAAAACATCGCGCCATTTCCCGGAAGACGGACCAGATGAAACGAGGAACATCGCGCCATTTTCCGGAACAGGACGTCTCAGAGCAACGAGGAACATCGCGTGCGAATGCAATGAGAACAGGGATAATAAATAAATAAATAAATAAATTAAAAAATAAATAATGGATGCGTACTTCACACTTGATTGCATGAAATTGTAGCAATTTAGTCGCCATTGTGAGTGGCGATATTACGCTACCGTTAATAGTCGGGCGTGCGCTAGATTACTACGTCATGCTCCGGTTACGTCATGAATGCGTTATGCATAATTTAAAAGTAGCTTATCGAAAGTGGTGGCGCTATCACCATCGAAATCGAAATTGTTCTATGGGCATTGTAAACAGTGTCACCCGCCTGATGAAAAGCATTGCGCTTTCTGCGGGCAAACGTCGAAAAGCAGTGAAAAGCATCGCGTCAATTTCCCGTATTGACGGCCCAGATGCAATGAGGGCCAATGAGAGTCATTGCGTGACAAAAAATAGTTGTTGACGGCCGAGATGCAAGAGAAACATTTCCGGATGGTACCACGTTTCGTTGTTCCATTGCATCTCAGGCCGGGTTAGGGTTAAGGAGCCAGAACATCTGTGCGAAATGTCTCGGTTTGTATTAATTTTTAAGCACTTAAACATAAACTCCTCTAGCAACTTACCAATCAAACTGAAGCTATTGATGAGTGCTTTAAAAAGAGCTATAAATCTTCCATGTGCTGTAGAGTCAGGAATTATGGTTAAATTCAAAAGAATAATTGGTATCGGGGAGCCGAGGACCGATATGGAGGACCCGATTATGTTAAAATATATTACTATACTCAGTATGGATTCAGGGAATTGCTTGAACTTGCATTGAATTACGTATACCATTATTTTTGGCATTATTTAACTGTTTTGAGGAAATATTGATATTATACATGAAAAAAGTTTATTTATGGTAAAATATGTTCTTTTCATGGTCTGGGGCTACGAGGATGAGCAAATATGGTTGAAGAGATTGCGTAGTTCTTCCGCCAAATATGCATTTAATTTTCTTGGGTTTTTTATATTGATATATTTTACTGGTTGCTGGGGAAATAGAAAGAAATGACATACTTAACAAACATGGGTAGGCTTTGGAGTATGTTCTACTTTATGTTACTTTCAGATGGCATAATCAATTGACTGAAAATACAAATGTGCCAGAATATGGCCACACATACAATGCAGGGTTGCACAGTATCAGAGGGGGGGGGGGGATTCCATTATAAGAGGAATTGCAACAGACGCTAAAAAAAAATTTTTACCAAGTGTTTTGTTTGAAGGTGTTGACTTGCTGGAAGACCCAAAACATCCACATCTACACATTTTGTTGAAATCAGTGGATGAGTTTGCCAACATTATGGTTCCATTTCGTCGTGTATTCCCGAGTCTCATCCTATTAATTCTTGTACAAGGTTAATTAATTAGCAGGTGAATTTATTTCTGTGGTGTTTTATATCAAGACTTCAGTTTTTTTCCTAGTATTGAGACAAGCATAACTTAATTTAAGGTGCATTTGTTCATAGGTAATTAATGTTTTTGATTTTTTAAATTCTTAGAACGGAATTCATCATGTCCGCGAAAATGATTGCACACCTGAAAAATACACCGTCCCGCGGTTCTCGAACCGCTAATCCCCCTGGCGGAGCGGTTTACAAATTTTTTAATAATCAGCTGCAATACCACCCCTATACACCCCAAAAATATCCCCTTAAAAACCCCAAACCCCCCCCTTAACCTGGGCAACCCCCCTTAACTCGTGCAACCCACCTTAAGCCACCACAAGCCCCTTAATCCCAGACAACCCCCTTAAACCCGGACCCCCCCTTCAAACCCGGACAAACCCACCTTAAACCCCACAATCCCCCTTAAGCCCAGACAACCCCCCTTAACCCACCCCCCATGTGCACGTCTGCGCAATGTCAAATACGCACATACGCTCATGGCGCCTGCATTTGTGCACGTCTGCGCATGTATATGCGTATTATTCCACAAAACCCCTTAACCCAAACCCCCCCCCCCCCTTAACCCCAACAACCCCCCTTAAACCTGGCCAACCCCCCTAAACTTGTGCAACCCCCTTAAACACAAACAACCCCCTTAAGCCCACAAACACCCCCCTTAAACCCGGACAACCCCTTTAACCCGGACAAACCCTTAACCCAACAATCCCCCTTAGGTTAAGACAACCACCCTTAAATCCGGACAACCCCCTTAAAACCCAGACACCCCACCTTACACCCCAATAATCCCCCTTAAACCCCACCAAACACCCCTTAAAAACGCTGGCGACAACCCCCCGTAACCCAGACAACCCCCTTAAAAAACAGGACAAACCCCCTTACACTCGTGCAACCCACCTTAAACCACAACAAGAAGCCCACCTTAAACCCAGACACCCCCCCTTACACCCCAACATCCCTCTTAAAAAACAACAAACCCACACCCCCTTATAGCTGTAAACCCAAACCCCCTTAAACCCGGACAACCCCCTTAAACCGGACAACCCCCTGAACCCAACAACCCCACCTAAACCCCAGAAATCCCCTTAAACCCAACACCCCCTTAAAGCTGGACAACCCCCCTTAAACCCGGACAACCCCCCTTGAAACCGGACACCCCCTTAACCCGGACAACCCCCCTTAAAAACCTAATCTGGCGCGAGAGTAACATGAGTTCCCCAACCCCTCCCTCAAGTTTCATCAATCGGACGTATGGATCTTCAGATAGTTTGTTCACAACAAGCTTTGGGTAAAATACCCCAAATTACATCATTAACAAGGCGAACTCGTATTACGCGATGCTTAAAAATCTTGTCCCCGCCGAAGTGTTGCGATCACTAACATGTAACAAAGGCAACATGTCACCTCACTCCACCCCCTCCCCAATACCCCACAACACCAACACCCTCATCCCCAACACCCCCACACCCCATCCTCCTCCTTAACACACCCCTCAACACCGCCCCGCACCCCAACACCCCGCCACACCCCCTCCCCTCCTTAACACCCCTCAACAACCGCCCAACCCCCACCCCAATACCCTGAAACAGGCCCTCCCCTTTTCCCAACACCGCGCCATTTGCCCCTCCCCCCAACACCCCCTACACCCTCTTCCCGCAACACCACACCCTGCAACACTCCCATCCCCCTCCCAAACCGCCCGCAACACTCCCACCCCCCTCCCAACACATTCAACACTCCACCCCCTCCCCAACACCCCGCAATAACCCAAAATCCCCCTCCCACCCCCCTCGAATACCCAACCCCCTCCCCAACCCCCCGCACCAACCCGCATTCCCCTCCCTCAACACACCGCCCCCACCATTGCCCTCCCCAACATCCCGCCACAGCACCTCATCCCTCCACACCACCTGCAACACTCCCATCCCCCTCCAAACACCTCCTAACCTCCCCCCCCCTCCCCAATACATGTAACACCACACCCCCTCCCCAACACCCGCAATAACCAACCCCTTCCCCCACACCCCCTTCTACCCATCCCCTCCCGACACCCGCCCCCGTCCCCAACCCCCACCCCGTCCCCACAACCCACACCCCCTCCCCCCCCCCCACCCCCTCCCCAACACCCGTACCCCCATCCCCCCTCCCAACGCCTCACTGACTCTCCCTCCCCTATACATAGTAGTCTCATTAGCGAAGGAATTTTGCCTATCCGATGTATACCGTTGCACAGAGATAAGCATTTATGCATATTTAATAGCTCATTTGCATACCTAATCCGCATATATCACATCCTTTCGAATTGCAAAAAGAATGTGGCCCATGATAGGCTATTATTCAGCACAGGAATGTTGGAGTATCCCAATGTAATTTCAAATATAGCAATTAACCTGATTTTTTTGTTTTGCATATTAATTAGCTCATTTTGCATACTCCAATTTGCCCGAATACGCCCAAACTCTCGCACAGGTCAAGAACTCTTCAGCCCACTTCCTTCCACCAATTACATCATTATAAAACGCTTACAGAACTCACAGAAAACTTGTACACAGTCACAGGCCTTGCAGGAACATTCTCATAAATTGCAAATTAGATACTTAATTAGCATATTTTACGGCCACAATCTAATCAGGTCGAAACTCATCACCCGCTTCTGTCCACCAAGTTACATCATTGTCGCCCTTACGAACTCCAGATAATGGTATACAACATGGGTTAACATTTCTGTCACAGACGAACGGACGAACGACAAACGGACGGACGCTGCTCATTTCTAGTCCCGTTCCGAACTCGTTCGGCGGGACAATTATTCAAATTAGGTACCTAATTAGCATATGCCATGCTCATAATCTAATCAGATGAGGGCATGGCAGTCCCGATCCCACCCACACCACGTCACATCACCATAACCCTATGGGTCTCATGTTATCGCGTTCACAATAATTGTTGGTAAAATCTCCCAAATTAACTCATTAATTATGCAAATTAGGTACCGAATTAGCATATGCCACGCCGCATACTCTCATCAGATGAAGGGCATGGCCGTCCGATCCCACCGCCAACAAGTCACATCACCATAACCCTTATGGTGTCTATGTTTATCCGCGATTCAACAAGATTGTTGGGTAAAATACCCAACTTAACTCATTAATTATGCGAATTAGGTACCTAATTTGCATAGCATATGCCACGCCCATAATCTAATCATTTAATGGCATGGCAGTCCGCTCGATCCCACCCACCAGTTTGGGGGGGTTACATCAACACCAGTAACCCTTATGGGTCTCATTTTATCCGCCGCTTTCACAAGATTGTGTTGGACGCCGCCGACGCCGACGGCCGACGCCTTGACTGATCGCATAATTCCCCCTTCTGCTTTTCAAGCCAGGGGAATAAAAACCATAAGATTGGTATAGGGAAAGTAGTGTATTTAAAAGCTCTAATCTTAGCAGTTCAAATATAGTATCTTTTTTGGACATGGGTATTATAGTAAAAAATTAGGTGAAGTTAATTTTTCCGCAAAAAAATTTGAAAATTTGCTGCTTACTGGCTTTACTCGATGACACTTCACCTACTTTTTTAGAAGTAGCAATTTTTAAAATGCTTGTGAAATTTCCTTTCAGAAAATGTTACTTTGATACACTAGGTGAACAGAAATGTTATATTTAATTTTGGTAATGAAAATGACCGCGATTTTAGAGGGACCGATTTTTGGCATATAGGTGCACCGAGAAATCGCCATCTCAAACGCATGGCCACAAGAGTTTATACATGTACATGGCGGCGTAACGTAACGCCAAAAGCGCGTTAAAAAAAAATCAGCAATTAAGGCCGAATATGGATATTTAAGATTTAATTTGTATGTTAATAATTATGCGAAAGTATGGTAAACATGAGTGAGGTTCATTTTAAGATTTTGGGTATGAACATTCTTTACGCCCCTAGGGCTAAAGCCCTCAGCATAAACAAACGTTCATACCCAAAAATCATACGAATGAACATTCATCACACTTTTGGTTTGGTGATGCTTCTTTTGAAATGTGGTGGATGTGCAAAATTCAACAAAAGGGTCCTTATTTGTTTTTTTGCGTGTTCAATATCGGTACTGCATACACAAGAACAATGATCTTGTCTATCGTAGCAGGGGTGGCACGTCATTCATGTTGGTGACGAAGTTTGTTAGTGCGTGCAGAGATCAAAATATGCATATGTGTGGGTGGCATCGGCTAAATTCACTATGCAACCATGGGCGACTCCATAAATTAAAATAAGCATACGTAGACACAAAGCCTAAATTGAGGGTTGTGCCAATTCCAAATTTTAGTGTTGCCTAATTTACAAAGGGTGAGCAGAGGAGTGAGGTGAGTTTAAGTTATAGATCCTCCCTCGAGGCAAATGCAATGTGCACTGTAGATTCCATTCCAAATGATCAGGAAGTTCTCTGCGGTTTGACCCCTAGATGATCCCTAGGGCTATTCAATGTCAACATGGGAGATTGCACAGGATTTTTTTTTCTCTTTAAGTGTGGGGTAGAAATTGATGAAGATATGAAAATCCTGAAATTAAGGAGGTCACAGTCCACTTTTCCTACTAGAGCGATCAAAAATTTAGGGGGGCAGTAAAGTGTGACGATTGCAATTAAAAGATTCATGAGAGATCAAGATTTGAAGGAACCCCCCTCCCACACAACACACACATAACTTGAAAATCACTATCTTAGGGATAATGGTGTAGAATTCAAACTCTGGCTTGTTCCTTTTATAGTGAAGGTTTATGTCCTATTATGTTCTCTACAGTCTATTGTGTTTAGGGGATCCTAACTCCCAAAGATTTATTGCCATCTAGTCAATCAGAGTCACATAGTACTAGTAGAACTTTCACCAATACAATTATGCGCCACATGTGAGAAAAGTTAATAAGGGAGGGTATGCCCAATTGGAAAAATGGTTAACTAATTGTAAATTTTTGACATATGTGGGACACCCCCCCCCCTCCCCCCCCCCCGAATAAACAATGGTTGAACAATTCAAACACCATCCCCCTACTTCAGACTGTTACATCCCTAAAGAACTATTTGATAGAACAAATTGGTGTCTTCATTTTCACAACAAAATATGCATTTTTTTTATTATCATGATTATGCACTTTTATGACTATATTGTATTCAGCATGTATAGAAATACAGAATCAAACAAAAAGTGCAAGATTGTGCTAAATACAATGAAAGCTATCAGAGCTACACAACAACCAGGGTGTGATAGTCCAACAAATGGCCCTGATACCGATGTCGGGTGGCGATTAGGGTTGAAATATGGTACAGGCAAATTCCGTAATTTGCAACTGGGTCCGATTGACACTTCCATGTCAGATTGGATGCAGCTTTTGCGCTAGAGGTTTGGGGTGAGCAAAGGGTTTTAAAATATAGGTGTAACCTGCCCAAGTTGCCGACACCTTACTTATTAACAAAACTGAGCTTACCTAGGCAGCCCTATGAACAGGTAGTATAACCATAACAATAACAACTTAACATTATAATGAGGATGGTCAAAGTGTCATTGTAGTTCCTTCCTATGAATTGTCCATGGTTTCATTCAAACTCGGACAAAAGTACCATGATTCAATAAAGCCCCCTTCAGGCTTAGTCAATCACTAGACAGACAGCATATCATTGAAAACCATATAACACACATTTCCCAATAGCTTTATCATTTGCATGACACCAATACCATTTGTTTGTATGTCTCAATCTTCTAGAGATTATTATAAATATGCTGTCAAAACTTACCTAAATCAGATTGACGATACTCAAATGTATTGCTAATCATACAATTTTTGAATGCTCAAAATCAGAAAAAAATCCCCAAGAGAAATGGGAACTTGTACATATAAGCTGACCTTTTATGTATTGTTGAGATATAGAACAAAGCAACCGCCCCTCAAACCAATCAATACTCAGGCCTGTCTTTTAAAAAATGCCTCTGTGCTAAAAAAGCACTCTGAAGACTGAGTCAGGTGTGTGTAGTGGTCAATCAAGTACCCTTTACGAAGGCGATTTTTCTTAACGGGAACAAATGGACCCAAGTTATGTGCTCTTCAAAATTCCTTTTTAGAACGTACTCACAGTTTCCTAAACGGTTTTCTCCAGCGGACAGTAGTGAGGAAGCCACCAAGTAGCAATTATATGAATAGTAACTATGTAGAATTGTTAGGGTAACATGCCGAAAAGGCATGAAATACTACCCAAGGACAGACACTCGATGCAGTCTCACGTTGATCAATTGGTCCTGCTGCTTTAGTTTGACCATCCGGGATTTCTGTCAAACTTTGCATTTGAATGGTGAGCATATGCAAATCGTATTGTTGTTACATCCAGGCCCGGGTGGCACAGCACAGTGAAGTGGCGCTACAGGCGCCGCCATTGGAAAATACATTTTTTTTTTTCAAAACAGAAATTTGAACAATTAGAGTACACATTATTCTAAATTCTTTTAAGTCTAACGTAAGACTCAATAATGAAAATCGTTACCTGATTAAAAATTCACTGCGTCTAGTGTACAGAATGATTTACACGTCTGAGCTAGACTGCTAAACCTGTGATGTCATTTGTCTTAGAACAGCGGTGATTGGTGGACCGTTTTCATCATGGATGTTTGTCCCTGCTGTGAGGCTGCAATATTCGCAATTCACCTAAGTCCAAACAGAGCATGTTGAACGAAAGTGAAAGGTAGAACATAGGGGGCTCGGGGCCTGACCTGTCACAGCCGTTACGCCATATGACCTGACCTCTCCACAGGTCAATGGCCAATGGAGCGTCTGTTTTAGCTACCCTCGTGAGATGTTGTCAAAACCATGGCCGCTGCTGCGATAGAATCCGGATAGAAGCGGGTGAAAATTGCCGAGTTTTTCCTCAAACGTGAGTAATCGAATTGATATTACAGACCCAATGTGCTTAGTTAACATTAATCCCCATGATATTGCTCAATTGGGGCATATGTGTGACCCAACGTCTGCATGCATAATGCTTCTGGAAATGTACATAAGCTTTTCGCCGGGATCCCATATTGCCCGCAACCCAATGTAGACTATGGGGATACATTAGGTTGCGGGTTTATACCGAAACTAGGGTGCTGTGGTGTTTGCATTTTGTATCAAAAATGTTGGGATTATTTTCCAGATTTAGGTGTGCTGAAAATCGCCACCTCAAGACCATTTATGTGTGTGATGGGTGCTATCGCACTCCCACGCCTCAACCAGACAAGGCCTGAATACTAGGATAAATAGAAGTCTATCCTCAATCCCTCTGATTACATAAACAGACAGATATAAGCCAAGTATCGGGAGTCATATTTCTCGGACCATAACAAACAAGATGCAACACGCCGACACGGTGGTACTCCGTTTGAGTGGGAAAGTGGGCGTACGATTCTAAAATGTCAAGAAAATATGAGCCAGAGTGTCTTGCATGTCTTCATTGCACCTTGTCCAATAATTGTGATAAACATTTCACATTTATTTTAAATTGCCGTCATCTATGTGTAGTCACAAAAAGGTTATGTGTAATTGTCAGCCATTTAGCAATTCTACGCCTACCTCTCCATTCAGTTTCAAGCAGCATATGCACCCAAATGATGTATATATCAATCCATCTTACTATATAGATCAAGTTTTAAGAATGAACATGCAGGATGGTAATGGTTTCAGCAAAAATCAGTGATTTATTCTGCTTTCTTTACACTTTACCTTTTGAAGGAGTTTGGTGATGGGTCAGATTGGACAATCAAACTTCATAGAATTTCATACTAGTTGCCAGTATTTTGACAAATCTTTTATTTGATCTCTAGACATAGTAGAAGGGGTCCTCAAGATAAAATCAGCTAAATTTGATGGATTTGGAGGCTTTTATTCTTTAAAAAATTGGGGTGTTAAATGTTAACAATTACACCACGTGGAAAAATTCCCTGTTTAGCGTAGCAAAATGCCTACCATTGTGAAGTAACTGCCTACCACAAAATTTGGATTGTATAGCATTTTTACAATGCCAAATATATTAAAAGCATCCATTTTGTGATAAATGTCAAAAACGCTATACAAAAATTTCGAAGGAATTTGAAAAACTGATTACACATACCTTTTGTGGACTACACTTCAGTGTATGATAAGAACATTAAAATAAAGTCAATATGTGTAGTCACAATTATTGGGCCATATCATTGCAACCTAAAATTGGATACATTGTATTAAAAGTCTTAAATAGTGAAAAGTGGTTGATAGTTTCCTCTTGCTGCTTGAGTCTGTGGTATAGACAGCCTCACGATCAATGGGAGTAGTAAAGAGGGTTGTGTACTACCACAGAGCGAATCTGTGGTAGAGTGTACGCCTCTACCACAGAAGACAGGTAATTGCATTGCGTTTAAAAGTGTTTGTTTACTTTGCCTTATTTTACAATTTTATAGTGCTTAAAACCCTTTCAAATGTCAGTATCATGTTTTTTGCCCCAAATGCATCGGTTAACATGTTCCTGAAACTAATTACACCATACCAATGCTGATTGTAAATCTCCATAAACAAAAGGCCAAATTTCGATGATTTTCCAAAACAAGTCGTCCACACGGCGATGTTGTCAAACTTCAAGTGTATAAATAATATCAAGGACGTATAAGGTCATGTCATCAAACTCATTTTTACACAGGAGACTAATCCAGTTTTCATGATTGCACATATCCGAAATTTCATTCATTTCCGTTACAACACCGGATAGCACTTGCCACCATTACAAGTTTCGCGAGGATATTTCCAAGGGCATATCGGGGATACTCCCGCAGACCAGTAACTTCGTGTAAAAATCAAGGCTCTGCGGAAATGGGCTGCTTCAATCAAACTCTACGCAGATATAAAAATAATTCGTAATTATCTATTATAACAATCTTTTTAATGAAAAAAATAATAAAATATGAATGGCGTATTAACCATTTGCAAATTTCACGGGCCTTTTCTGATGGTACACTTCTATATTACACCAATTTGATGAAGTTTAAGGCGCTCAATGATTTCCCAATAGCAGAGAAAGTTTTTAAAAGACCTCGGGTCATTTGTTGTGAAGAATTTGTGAAAGCGGTTTTATCAACAAAACCTTCAGACTCTGTTGTAGTGAACGAACAGTTTTCTTTCTTTTTTTTTCAATTACGAGCTTTCAATTTTTGAAAATCTTCGTGATGTTTTGGAAGTTAACAATTGTGCCTACGTGATTTGTAATAATGACACCTCTTTGAAAAAGGGAAAATAAGTCCATCAACAAGATAAAAATCATGGTATGTAATTTTGTATGTAAAAGGCTTTTAAACGCTTTAATGGGATATGTAATACCTATTGTCTGTGTCAGAGGGTTAATATCCCACTGACACAGATTCGATCTGTGTAGGTGTTTACACTGGGCAAAAATTTGTTCATCAAATTCAACTAAGGTCGTAATCGAATTCATTTCTGTGAAAGTGGTAAACCGGTTACATTCGTAATTAGGATGCATTCAAAACGTCCAATTTCAATGATGACTTTATCATCATTCATTTCAGTGATTCAATAGTTGTAATTTGTTATTACAACATTTATGAGTGTAAACAAAAGTCGTTGTCGATTTCCAAGTTTTTCCAGCACTATCACCAAGCAAACACGTATTCATTTTTCTGAATAATGCAAATTCAAAATCAGTGTAAGTGTAACAACTACAACACAAATGATTTATGCTAATCCTTAGTCGTCATTGAAAAAGGAATTCGGTATGACCGTTTGCCAATGTTAAATGCCATAAAGGCAAACTATCTCAACAAAATTCGGATTGGACTCCAGACTTCCCCCCATCAACCCATCAAACACCCAAATCTATTCCCAATAATTTAAAAATTAACATTTAAAATATTATTATTGATATTTGCATGTTTACACTAGAGAAAAGTTAAATTCACAAAATGAACAAAAATAATTCCTGATGGCATGATTTATAAGTGCATCATTCTTATTTTAATTCTCAGTTCCTGGAATCGGAAGTATTTGCCACATCTGATTGAACTGCAAGAAAGTTTTATAAAACACAATCTCCGCGAATGTAATAGACCAAATCTTTTGCCTTGACCCCCCCTCATTGACTTCTTCAAAAGAAACCTATCTAAACAAGAACATACAAAGGAATGCGAGGACACATTTACACAACAAAGAAACAAAACACTCGTGTTTAAATTTATCGACGATCGGCAACACGCCATTCATATATGCCATCACATGACCCAGACGTGTCTGTCTGATCCACAACATAAACCCAACAACAACACCCGCCTATCGTCTCTTTTCACACGGTTGTCTACCTTCAAAACCTGCCAATGTGATTTTTGAAGAAGTTGCTTGGCTTGGTCCGAAGCACATCCTACAGCCATTACAAATTGTTTATCATAACTTTGCTGTTAAAGCGTCCATTTCGACTAAAAATTAGTGACTGAAAACTGGGGACGGAAATGGACACAACGCACATCAAAATATACGTTGGTGCCTGGTTGGTGGTTGCTAATCGATGTGCTAATTTTGCCTGAAGAATACACCGCGACCGAGACGGAAGGTTTTTTTTATTGACACAATGACGTCATCCAATAGTGTGCAGTAGACCGATTTTGATTGGTCAGTGAGATATATTCTCAGCCGATGATTTAATCCGCGGCTAACCTCATATGTACGGGCGACAGTTTCCTATGGGATGCTCATGAATACTATGTCATCAATAACACGAGTTGACTTGAGTGCATTGACCGTGATCACGAACTCACAAAACGTGTTGAAGGTCATCACTGTGCATAAGTTATGAGCGAGGCGATGTAGTATGAATATTTGCATAACTTAAACCATAACAATAACATCCGGGCTATTATTAGATGATGGCAATGGGTCCGGTCTCTCGAAAAGAGCAGGGAGGGGACTGGTTTGTGAGAGGGTGAAGAGAAGGAGAAAGAAGAGAATTATTGGGGTAATAATCAAATTTGTATTTGAAAGAGTGGGGGTACAATCAAAATATTTCCTTCGAGCCACAGATAAATTAAGCCTTAATTTCATTTATTTAAAAAAAAAAAAAAAAAAAAAAAAGGCTGACTCAGAGCAGGGGAGAGGCGGCCAAGAAAGAAATCCCAATTTCAGACGTCGCCATTGTTTAAACGTTATAAAGCGAAATCTTGACGAAAAATTCTGAATTTTTTTATATGTTGTCAATGATATTTTCTTATTCCAAAACCGGTGGAGTTGAAGAATCAACTCCACTGGAAGGGTTATTTCTTGATTTAGTTGTATTAATAACGAACGAGGGACGAGGGAACCGGCCCGATCATCACAGTTCATTTTCGAGAATTTTAATTTGGTTTTTGTGGTTTGCACCTCCGTAATGCTGTTAATTTTTTGACATTTTTTGGTGAATTGCGATAATGAATGAGGCTTGGCCGCCACCGCCGACCTCAGAGATTTCCGGAGGAGGGCGCCCTCAATTCCAAAAAAATGTGTTTTGGCAGTGGTATGTACATAATGCTTTGTCCATATAATAATCACTGTGTGAAATTCTAAGCTTTAAATCGAATTCCTGCATATAGAAAATCACACTTTGTTATAAAATTCCGAATCACGGAATTTTGCTATTACACAGTATCCTTGGGACGTAATACACCATAAATTGAGTTTTTTACTGCATCAAAACAAAAAAATCAGATTCATCTCAAATTTCGGAATTGTGCATTTTAGGTTACTACTTTAGTTCCCTAGTTGACTATTTTGCATATTACACAAAAAAATAATATTTCGAAATCTCGAGTCAGACTTTAGTTGAAATAATTTGAAGACTGTTCCCCCGGGATTATTTCATTACACGTCCACGGTTACTCAATTGCAGCTTTTTACATGTTGCATCGCACTGCAATTTAAGCTAATTTATGCAACCTGATACTGATACTAAGGTATATTCAATCTCAGATTGGAACGAAGTTTGTAGACCTTATTTACACTCTACCAAAAAAGAACGGCAAAAAAAGTTCTACAAACCAGTGGCGTTAATTACAGCGGGGGGGGGGACAGGTTGCCCCCCTTGACGATTTTGGCCTGGCAAAAAAATTGCAAAAATCCTCTTTAAATCAGCCGTTTTTTTTTTAGCCCTCCGACCGGGAAAATTGGACTTTTGACCCCTGAGAGGGAAAAATCCCAAGACTGGGAAATTTGCCCCATGGAGCGGGCAGACCCGTTACGCCCTGAACAGAACCATCACAATTAAAAGATAGGCCCCCCTTTTTTTTTTTAATGCAGTTTTGTATAGGCCTATATTAACAGCATTAAAAAAAAACTGGTGTCGGTTCAGGCCAGCATAATTTTCAAGAATAAGAACAACATTAAAAAGCTTTTAAGAGGAGTAGATGGTTTTCTAGTTTTAAGTGACTTTACTTACAGAAACAGGTTATAAAAAAATAAATCTCACCGATTTATTTAAAGGTGCACGAGAGATTTTTGAAAGCACTCAAATATGTGTGTCATAATAGTTTTTCATATAGATCGATACCAATAGATTCTTCCTGTTTATTGGCTAAAAGCTGTCGTACTTTAAAAAGAGGGAGGGGAGAATATGATTTTGAGTTCCTTATATTTCAATATAAAACATAGGCTGAATTTGGTTTGCTCCTATACAAAAATTGAAATTTCACATGTTGTACCAAAACAAACTTTCTCAGCTGTAATCCTTTCAGGATGGGGATATTTTTGAGTAAAAGCTACATCAGGGCAAAAATCAGTACTTTCATTGTTAGGGGCACCCCTGATATGTGAATATCTCGTTGCACCTGTAAAGAGATGTTTGATACAGGAGTATAAGATTGCATTAGAACCAATCACCTTGTTACAACTTGATCTCCCGGCGTGGACCTTTGACCTGTATGTGGACCTTTGACTCACCCATAGTTGTAAGCTTTAATTTAACGTAGTACACCTTCCTGTCATTTCAAATATAAAGAAAAGAAAAGGCGCCTAATTGGGCGCAAAATATGTAAAAAATTGCATCCCTAAGTTAAAAGCTTTAATTTGATATACGTTCAACTCTCATGGTCATTTCCAAATAAAGAGAAAATAGAACATAAAACGCCCAATTGGGCGCAAATGTGTAACATGAATCCCCAAGTTATAAGCGTATAATTTAACGTAGTGTAGGTTACACCTTCTGTCATTTCAAATAAAAGGAAATAGAAAAGGGGCGCCCAATTGGTGCGCAAAATATGTAAAAAACGGCATCCCTAAGTACCGCTTTAATTAATGTACGTAAAAAACTCTGTCATTTTCAGTTTTTAATTAAAGAGAAATAGGAAAAAAAAACGCCCAATTGTGTGGCAAAAATGGGTTAAAAACTGAATCCCCAAGTTACAAGCTATAATTTAAACGTAGGTTACACCTCCTGTATGTCAAATAAATAGAAAAGCACCCAATTGGGCGCAAAAAATATGTTAAAATAAAACAACTGATCCCCAAGGTTAAAAGCCTTAATTTGATGTACGTAAATTTCCCCTTGTCATTTCAAATAAGAAAATAGAAAAACGCCCGATTGGGCCCAAAACATGTGTTTGGAAGGAATCCCCAAGTTATAAGCTAGAATTTAATGCAGGAGTTACACATTCCTGTCTATTTCAAATTAAAGATGTTACCTAAAATTCGTCTTAAATAAATCCTTCCAATTTTTTGCCTTTCACCCTTGTCATATAGCTCTGCTCACCCGTAGTTTTAACTCTACACGGAGCATGGCCCCCTTGATCATTTTGTACTTAAAATCCATTCGTTACCCCCCTCCCCCACCCCTTTTTTATCTAGCCCGCCAAAACGTTTTAACCAAGACTCCCATTTCCCAGCCAGTCTTGGCAGAGACTAAAATCCAAAGAAATGCTTGTTTTAAGGCATTTAAAACCTGCCAATGATGTTATTCTTTGTCTGACAATTGCATCGCATGACACACAACCAAACACTAAACCTCCCAAATAATAGGGTACGGAGTCATTTCATAAAAGAAAAACATGAATGAATGAACCTTCAGATATAGAAATAGACTCCTTCGCAATTTTGAGAGCAGCTTGTTTTCTATAGCGACCCGACCAAAACAAAAAGCTGTCTGTCTAAAAGGAAGTTTGCTTTTCG
>JAMKCH010002546.1:0-36700 GCA_023653785.1 Ophioderma brevispina | reverse complement strand
TAAAACTAACCTGCATCACTTTTGTCGGCAAGCCGTATAAGCTTATTTCTTCTGAGTTCAGGAACACTCTTTCCAATGGTATGAACGTGGGCAAGGTAGAAGACTTCTATGCTTTCTCCAACTTCTCTAACAGAGAGGAGTTGAAATCAAATTGCGACTTGTTGCCTTTAAATTTGAAAGTGAGTTCGGACGACCTTTTCAACTGCTTACTTGTTCCGAAATACTGGCCAACGTAGTATCCAAATACGTTTTAAATCAGAAAGTGCTGAACTTAATCGTATCGCCAACCAAATGCACCCGTCAATGCTGAGGCGGTTTGTTGGGGTAGTTGTTGAGGCAGTTGTTGAGATACTTCTCCTTCCTCACTGATACACTTGATGCGGATCAAGCATGACTATCAGTACAACAGTATACAACGCTAAAGAACGTCTGTGTTAGCGCGGATTCGGTCATGGCTGACACGCTGGACCCAACATCAACAGAGCTCGACACCGGACCTACCTTCATAGGGCAATCGGTCGGCTTCAGATAACCAATTGAAAATATTTTGATTGCTTGTGATTTTTGCGCCACAAAATGTGGCGCGTAGTTTAAAGGAGGCGCAAAAAACGCGAGCGTGAATGGAGTGATGATATCTACTCTAATCGTTGGTGCATTGTGGGATAGGAAATTTCGGTAAAAATGATTTCCGGTAGGAAAACCCAGGATCTCACTATTGAAGAGGTGAGAACGACGGTTTAGGCTTTTATATTTTGAGGCTCGAAAAATGCGGAGATTTTCTAATCAAAGGTTCGATTGAGTAGGCCTACATGTATATTTTGTGAGTGAGGAAACGGGAAAATGATCCGAAAGATCGGTAATCATAACCCAGGAGTTTATTTGGGAAATGTGTGTTCATTGGTGGAAGAGTTAGCAATTAGGACAAGCTATTAAGACCCGTTATAATGTTAAATACGAGTTGGTGATCAATGCTAGGAATAAAAGTCATGAGAATATAGCAAATTATGAATTTATTAACGCGGTGTCTTACTCGAGGAGGAAGGTCGATATTGAAGTCGCCCATATATAACATGTTTTTTTCACACTGAATGTGATGTTACAGAGTATTCCCCAGGTGAGCTATAAAATCAGAGTAAATAACACATAATCTTATAGTCTGATTTTTTAGTCCTGTCAGTAAACGCGTATTGTAGATGGTAAGGGAATTCCATGTGGAGGGCCGGGGCTGTGTTGAGATAAAAAACTAGAAAAGTCGTTAAAGCTGAAATACTCAAACTTTGTTCACAGATATGACAGATGCGTTAACCCATTTTCATTAACATTTTTTGTATCGAAATGTAAAGGCTTCATAACAGATTTCAAGTGAATAGATTGTCGTGAAGTGTGAGACACTCTATCGATCCTTTGTTTGGTGTCATCAAAGAACGGATAAAGTTTCACGAACATCGAGGCGGGTGAAGAGGAGGATTAGGCAACGAAATATTGTAGTTTATTATGAGTGACCAAAACTTAAGTACTTTTTAAATGATTGGACCAAACGGTCAAATATTATTTCTGGAACAAGATTAATCATTTAAAATATAAGATTTTAGTAGTCCTTAGTGGACGTAAAAGAAAATTTCAATTGGTGAGTAATAATAAACATATTCATACATGTTCTCATGTCTGAATGCTTCAGAGTTTGTTTCAAGTTTGGTGTTTGGAAGGGGTTTGAGAATTATTCAGCTGCATTTGTTTGTAATATTTTCTCGTGAGAAAAGGGACATTTTTTTAATTATGGCGTAATTTTATCCGGTATCGTGAAAATTCGAATTTCTATTATAGTGATTGGTAAAGTATACCGCCTCTCAGAACGAATGGAATCGTCGACACGCCCCAAAAAACTTTTAATGAACTGACAGGAATAAAACATCCTACTATAGTTTATAATACAATACCAACACAGTTTTAAGGGAATGAGAGGAAACCTCAATGAAGATGGAATCACAATCGGTACAGTCGAGGGAGAGATCAGGTCAGAGGCGATAATTTATATCAGAATGAACAAAAGAGAGACAATTCTCAACTGAATATTCTCAATGTAACCAGAGCAGCCGCGTCGTCGTAAATTAAACCAAGTTTCGAAGAAAGCATCAATTGAAAAGTGGTGCTGTAAAACTAACAATAATTTACAATGTCGTCAGTATTTTAGACTGCAGGTGTTAATGACAAATGGAATAATGAAAAATTGCATGTACTATAGGGGTATTTACTATATTTTTTCTACTGGAATGCGAGACGTCATGATGTATAATGCGTTAAGTGCTTTCAAAAGTAAATGGTTGAAAGGTAGGGGAGATGAGAAAGTCGGACATAACAGTTAACAAAATACAGAAAACGATCAATTCCACATTCAGTATACACATAAGAAAATACAGAATTAATGTAGCTACTAATTTACAAATTACAACGATTGGTAGTGGAAAAAAGAAACAATAATAACTGTATTACAGAAAATCTTATTACAGAAAAGGTATTTTAAACGCTTACCATTAGGTGACTATTTTACTTTGAAAAATAAAATACCAAAAACTTAGGTGAGGAGGATAAGTAACAATAGTGTTACTGGAAGTCTAATAATACTAGGCGAGGAATAATACATTTGCCCGATGAAAACCAAGGTAGATCATATAGACGGAAGTAAGAACATCGAACAAAATTGAACAGACAAAAGGAGTGATTATCAACCTTAAATATCAAAATTGAGGGCCACCTTTGCAGTGAGCTATTTATAATTTATAACTTCAACGCAATTACTACGATATAAGGAGATCGAAAGGTGATAAACAAAAAATATAAAATTAACTAAGTACCAATACAGGAATGTGATTTGGCAAAATCCATAAACCATGATTTAACTAACTAACTAATAAACTTAGTGAAAATAACATTGTGGTCCCATTTTGGTATCCTTGTTTTCTACTTGTTGTTCTACTCTACCATGCGACTGAAAAAAAAATCTTCACAAAATCTGTGTTTGATATGTTACCAAGTGGCTTGATTTCCTACAGTGAATGCAGTTTTGTCCTGACGTAAGCTCCATTTTGTGTTATTCCTTGGATCAAAATATGCACTGGACTACTGTCATTTGATCATCAGAATTCAACATACTTTCACATTTGACTGGTTAAACTCTTTTGTTATAACCACTTGATGACAAATACAACTGATAACAAAATTCCTGTTCTTGTTTAAACAACCACCACGTACCATACTCCTTGTATCAACCTTGCAATTTCGTAATTCCCTCCTGTTGATCGCTTCCTCACGTGTATTCGTGGAATGCTCGTTCTGTGGAACCAAACTATATCTGTGATTTTTGTAATTGTATTGTGGTGACATTCTCTGTATTTCAAGAACTTGGTTATCAATGCATGAAGGATGTTTGTTATAAATGAACTGAACCCTTGTTATTCCTACCTAAACTTCCCTCGTGGAAATGCTCAAAGGGGTGGTGGAATTGGTGTGTTATATAGCGACCTGGTTTTAAACCTGTCCATAGTTTCACTTGATCTACAGGTCAAATCTTTTGAGTTGGCTTGTGTTAAAGACTGTCGGACTGGAGCCAAATGTTTATATCAATTTCAATAGGCCTCATCCACAATTGTTTAACCATCTGCGTACTAACGATTTCCTCAGTGAATTTGATAATTTCTTAGATGAGGTTTCATCATTGGCCAATAAACTTGTTACATTTTTGGTGACTTAAATGGGATGTTTAAATCATTGACAAATCTGAGGTTCCACAATTTATGACTTCCTGGACAAATGGTTTTATGCAACATGTTGATAAACCTACTCACATTCATGGTAATACACTCGATCTTATCATATCTAGAGTTAATGATGTTAATCCATTGTCAATTGGGATGTCACAATACCCCCTTTTCTGATCACTATATTGTTACGTTCAAACTCGATTATGTTATTGCCGATCCACCCAAGTCTTATCGCACTTTTTCGGATTTTCGTGCTTTTGACAATGGTGTGTTTGCTGATGATCTTGCCAGTAATCTTTCAAAAATGTCTCATTCTGACAATTTAATGATTTGGTGTCTAATTTTCTCAATTATGTACTAAGTTGCTTGACAAATATGCTCCTCTAACACAAAACTGTTTGATTTGATTTGGATTTTATTATTTAACTCAATCGTGGCCCAAAGGCCACATTACCAGAGACATTTCAAATAAAAATATAATATAAAACTATGTTTAACATTACAAAAAAAATAATGTATAAGGTAAATAGAAACAAGATTCACACCATCCAAACAAGGCCCAATATGACCATCAAATTGGCACATGAAACCGGACAATAATGGTTCATCAAATTGGATTGACACAAAATAAAACTAGGGACCATCCCGAGATAATTTAATCACATTGCACATGGGTAAATAAAATATTAAACACACAAACCAAAGAAAAAATACATGGTTATTATGGTGGGGTCAGCACACAAACACTATGAATTATTGTAGAATATTGATAAAATAAGGAATGGGGCTGTTTTGGAAACGCATAGTTTTGATACGTGGCATGGAAAGATGCCTCTACCATTCCTAAGGGAGGTTCCTGCCGTGACTTTCAGCTCTAGTGGGGGGGAATGCATATGACTGTTTTCTTGGGTTCAGCTCAACCACGAGCAAATTTGAGGCAATGGACTCACGCCTACTACTAAGTTAATTTTCAAGTCACAGCAGCAACACATCAGAATCTGTTCTGTACTTGCCCCCAAGAATGGTCCTGGCATGCCCTTCTTTCAATGGATTCTAACTGTTGGGTTTGCTTTGCAGTTAAACCAGAGTGCCACACCACACCACCCATACTCAAGAACTGGGTCGGACATAACATTGTAAACTACTCCAGCTCCTCCGGGTCCAAACCTAACCTTTTCAAGATCTTAACATGAAAGGCGTTTGTTTGGCTGTTTTTTTAGGCATGCTATCAACCTGGGATTGCACTTAAGATCGTTTTGCCGCCAATCCTAGTATTTTGGCCTTCCTCTACATAGGTGAGCTTATCAGAACCAATTCTCAAGTGTGAGTGCTGTGGAGGCACTTTGCTAAATTTTACTTCGAGGGGCTGCATTTTGTTTGGATTTTTAGTTGTTTAATCAAAAAAAAAACCACCTTAAAGGAGGGTGAAAATGTGGGACCTGTATTTTTATGACACCGGTGTTTCAGTCCGTGCCAAGTACGGCCATGTGTACCTAATACAATTTTGGCCGTTTTAATTAAATTTTCGTGCTCCAGACTTTGGGATTACTTATTTCCTTCACTAAAATTAACAATTTATCTTAACACGAAAATCTGTGTCCCCACGTGAAAAGAGGGCACCTTACTAGAAAAAATTAATAAAATGTCAACTCAATTTAATTTTCTAGAATATCAGTGACTCATGGATAGCACATAACCTCATCATGCTCAAGCGAATAATGGAGCTAATGATGTTCAATAATCGGCCCGGGGCACACTTCACATTCTTTTTACATTTGGTCTAGTGTTTCTTGTGGCATGCAGTTTGAATAATTTCGAATGTTATGTCCGTTCCGCATTGGCTTAAGTTCTTTCCTGCGTTCGCAGATAAAGAAATCTTGAGGTTCTATTGTCTGTTCAATGCAACTTTGACCATATTATTAATATTTTTTTCGTAAAAAAAATGAAAGCGGACCAAATTCCATGAAGAGAAGCCCAGTGGCAAGGAACTGACATATTTGTGCATAACCTAAATCCGCAAGTTATTGTCTTTAAAACGCTATTTCTATTCATTACTACGAAAGCCAATGGTAATTCAGCGACCTTCATTTTTAAAAATTATGAGCGAGGTGAGTATGTTGCCCTTTAAGTTATGAAAACAACCAACCACGAAGCTCATGACGGTAATGTCATAACACCTGATATAACTTGAAATGTTTTTCAACAGTGGGGCAGTAAAATGGACCCTGCATACCCTGTTGAGAGATCTGAAGTGTTTTAAGGTTGATTGTTGAATATCATTAGCTCTATTGTTCGCTTGATTTAACGTTACATATTGGTCACTGAACATTCTGAATTAATTGAGTTGACATTTTATTCATTTGTTCTAATATAGCAATCTTTTCATTTGGGGATACAGCTTATCCTGGGTTTTACATAATAGTTTTAAATGTTATTAAGGAAGTAGTGATCCCCATCGCTTTAGCACGAAAAGATCGTAAAATCGAGAACGTATCATGGCCTAAAGCGCACGTTTTTTTTTTCAACACTTACCGTGCGCTGGCCATCTCCAGGGAATGATTATAAATATTCATCCTTTCTTCCTGAAGAAATAATTAGTTAAAATTTCACTCTTCTCGATGTTTAAATTGAAGGTTTTGTTTCATGCAACTGGGTCCCCATTTTTTAGCTTGACATTAGTATTGATACTCGATCCACGCTGCCTGGACTAGCTCCCATTTTTGTAAGGTATTGATAGAATAACGGAAAGGCTATAACAAATCAACACTGCCGGTGTCATAAAATACAGTGTCTGTGTGACTGCGTGTCCCACCCATCTAGCCATTGTGTTCTCCTGGAGTGCTGTATGCATCAAATGTTTCAGCCGTAATCCAAATGGTCTCGTCCACAAGGTCGCGGTTTATTCGTACATGTTGACATGGTAGCTAGACACCCTCACATTGGGGGGGGGGGGGCACTCAGTTTCTTTACCGATGAGATAAAGACACAGAGACTCCCCCATGAGAGAGTGTCCTAGCTACCATAGTCCAACGTGTACGGAATAAATCGTGCCCTGTATACGAGGCCAATTGGGCACAGTGCGGAAACACTCGTCGCCCACATCACATACTGGTCTTATCTGAGAAATTGCCATTTTCGAGAAGATCGCCATTGAAATTCTATTGGAGATTTTCACCTTTTTGTACTATGAATTAACATTACAATTATTTTAATTTTCATTATGAAGAAAATCATTCTGAAGTTTAAGTTGTAACCTTGCTGAGTTTGAAAGTGCAAGTGTATTCCTGATATAAAAGCTACAAAGTCATGTCGTATGTGAAACGCAACATAGTCGTTATTTTCACATATGAGCTAATTCACCGTTAATTCAATGCGTCGATAGATCTATATGTGAAACACGCATGTTCACGCACGAGCAGATAGACGCACATAGGATCTGTATGTGAAAAAAGTAGTTAACAGCTATTTACGAACAACGTTAATTATACACTATTGAAATTACGTGTAATGAACATAAGACAGTATGTGAAATCGCGATATATCAGTTTGAACGTTTTGATCAAAATCTTAATAATATCTCAATAATTAGGTCACTTTCAGCTTGTAACTTGTGCATGATAGACCCTAATAGTATAAGTACATATGCAAAGATCTCAAAAAAGTCAAAAAATGGTCAGATAAGACAGTATGTGATGTGGGCTGACGAAATGTGCATAAATCAGATAACAAGAGGACTATAGGTGGTAGGACACCCAGTTCACAGTCACTGTTGATTGGATACCAATCAATGATTACCAATGGAAAACCTAGGATCCCTGTGGAATTGCAAAAAAAAGTGCAATCCCATGATATGTTCGAGTCGCACTCCACAGGCAGCGTAGCCAGCCCAGTGGTTCTGAGTGCAATTTCCCGCGTAGGTACAAAAATGACCCGATCAAAAAGCAAAATTCCCGTTGCAGGGCAACAGAATCCGAAAAAGGGCTGATTTAACATAAATATCAGTGTTTGTATATTTCCCGATTTTCCCTCAAAAAGTTTTCAGAGGGGTCACTCCTGTCCCCCCCCCCCCCCCTTTTCCCCCCTCCCCCTCCTGGCTACGGCCCTGTACTGGCAGCAGCAAGCGACTGTATGCGCAACAAGATTTGAACCCAAGATCAAGTGTTTACGCATGCTCACGACGAGCAAAACGTTCGCTGTCGACTGAAGTATAATCATGGGTTTAACCATGGAAGAAGAGATAAGAATGAACCACAACGACCCACTTGACGGTTGAACGATCACTCAGCCCCATAATTGCATTGTTATTCATATTCCCTCAAGTGGCCCTTCCCCCGAGATAATCCTATTAATTCCATATATTTCTCGCTCGAGAAAAGTCTCAGTTCGTGGTTGTTTCTTCTGGCGAATTAAATACTGAACATACGGCGGTTTCCATATAACCGATCAACACTCCCGGGGGTTCTTGAATTTTTGGTCGGGAATCCATGCAAAAAAAGAGGACTAAACTGCAAATGGCCCCGGCAATTGCGGGAACTACCGCTTGGGGTAATCAAATTCAAATTAATCAGGTTCTAGTCCCGCTGGGGTTACAAATGCAGTTGTGATTGTGACTGGTTCAATTATGCAAATAGGAACAATTAACCTTAAATATATCACAAAATAACCACTAAGTGTGTACTTTTTCTTGCAGTAGCCTGGTGTCATTTTCTTGTTATCTTGTCGATTGTAAATGTGTAGCTTTTTTCATGTATTGAGAACGTCCCGCAAGGGGTATACTCTCCCTGCAATAACCTTCAAGCTTCATCACATTTGATTGTCATCATAGAATAAGGCCTACGCAAATACCATATGATAACTATTATGTAAATAATGCAGTACAGTGAAATTAAAAAATCCAAAAACTAAAAAACATACAAATTTAAAAATTTGGAATTTCAAAAGAGAGTATATAACTGGGGTAATACTGTGGAAAATATATTGAAATAGCAAGTAACCTTTCTTGATATCTTTTACTGGTATGCCATTGGTGTATATTTTCACTGATAACTTGTATAATTTCCCCAAAGTGTGGCCCCAGTAGGGGCCGGGTAATTTTAACTGAAAAATTGGTCCCGTTAGGGGTCACTTTCAGAACCCCTGTGAACGAGCATGGGTGCCCAACGAAAATCCATACGCCCCCCCCCCCGGTTTCAAATTTAGTCTAACGTTTCATCCTCTATTTTTCAAACACTGGGCAGTTTTGGGCAGTAAAGCTGAACGCCATAACGATTTACCTTAACTTCTTATATACGAAAACAAAACGTAAAACAACAACAAATACACACGGGACAGCGGAAACGTCTGGTCGGGGGTAATAGGGAATATGCGTATACCAATGCCAACTTTCTGTAGCAGTGCTCGTGGCTTTGCCTAGGCGCGCGCTAAAGTCGTTACAAACGTACGTACACGTCTCACGACAATTAATAACAATTACAAATGAAGAGGCCGCTCATTACGCCATTACGACTGGTGGACGTCATATTTTTGATACAGCTTGGGAGATTTCGGAAATTCCTGAAATTTTGTGTTTCCTGACGTTCGCGGACCTCCTGTGGTCAAAATTATATGCGCACTGATATGGGAAAAATCCGGTATGGCTCGGCTATCGGAAGCTGAAAACAGAATTTAAATAGACTTTTTTTACTTTTTTTGTGTTAGTAATAAACGACGTCGCGCCATGAGTCAATCCAGTAAATTGAGGGTTGAAAAGTACTCCTAATAATCGTAGAGTATGCGCGATATAATGTGACTGTGAGATGTACTATCTGTGTCGGTATTACTTAGATCATTCCTGAACCACAGTGTCATCATTGTTTGAAGTTTGAATTGCGGAAAATGCAAGGGAGATTTGATTGCTGTCATATTATATGCGCGGAACCGTGTTTGTGGCTGTCAAGCATGGTTGGCATGACACGTACAATGTACACACAGAGATTTACTGTTTTCGGTTGTGTGTATATTGCAAAGAGGTGTGAATTTGAATTAGTCAGTCAGTAAGGAATGTACTACACATGCGCGACTTGCCGTCGGTGACTAGCGGCGGTGACTTGTCCCTAGAATCTCTATACAGGCGTCAATAAAGAGCTTTGTTTGTGCGTCTATGGGGCAAGTATATTGCCCACAATTAGAACAGATAAACCCTGGTTTTTAGTCGATAAACATGGATTTTCAATCGAAAAACCAGGTTCCCACATGTAGGTGGGACCAAAGGTCAACATCCATTGCATTCAATGGGCCTTGAACTTTTTACCCCCTACTTCGGTAAGTTACAAGCATTTTAAGACACTCAAAACTATTCTTATTTTTTCCTATGAGCTCCATATTATTTCGCACCCATTTTTATCCAAATAGGTAATTTAAAATATCGCCCCCTGTAAACTAAAAATTACCCTTTTATTTCAGATTTTTTGCGTTTAAGACCTATAAACTCAAAACTTTCGGCCGCCAGATAGTACAAACTTATAACGTTTGAATCCTTATGATAATTATTAAACTTGACATGATTGGATCAATTTAAAATTGAAAAAAAAACCCTTCTATGACCTTTGGACTCCGGAAAAACCAATTTCCCCACTTCCCAGTTAACTCAATTTTTTGGGTAAATCTTGACACCCATACCTACCAAAATCAGTTGAAATCAGCTTCTTTTTACAACATTTTCACAGATGATACTTGACTTTAGAGGTACCATTTAACAAGAACAAATGGGGGATACCTTACTACGTAATCCCTTTCATAAGAACGGCGCGTGGTTGTGGTACTGTGAAGCCTACACGTTTTTAAAGCACTCTTCAGGTTAGAATGGACTAATGATATTTTTCAGATTACCAAGAATTAGAGTACGTCTTACCGATGGGCCTACATCAAGGTGAAGGTCTTTTACAAGTACGACTAGAAGGAAGTGCCGGGGAGGTCGTAATGTGTTCTGATATTGTCACAAGTGTGCGTCAGATTGTAAATTATTGGGGGATATTCAAGATGATGAGGGAATCATGCCATTTTATTGGGAACCTCTAGTATACGATATGAGGGATATTTTCCTTGACGTTGTGGATTTTAATCTACTCTAACTGAAAAGGACCTTCGTGCCTCGCTAAAGTTCAATGGGGCATAACTGATGGTACCCGATGAACATGCCTTCACATGGCATGCGTTCAAGGGAGTGAGTCATTTTCTGTATACAGGCTGTCACAAAAAAATGTTACACCTCGGAACGACGGACTTTTGATAAAAAGAAAAGTACGCAGGGGTCTTTGTTTGGTATCCTTTTAAAGCCAATGAAATAAGACGGTAATATGACATTTATTCATTCCAATCCGCAATGTAAAAACAAGAGATATGCTTAATTAAATTATGACGAGGCAAAGTCCACTTGGTACGATCTGCCTTAGAACACATGGAATGCATGATGACACATGAATACACTTGCTTCAATAGCACATTTCTTTCCATCTTAAAAAGAAAACAATAGATTGGTGCAGTAGGGTTTTTCTATTTAAGAAAGACCTCGAGATTCCTGCCACCGTGTTTTACCAAACGTTATCGTGTATCTACCACAACTGCACTTATAAAAAGAAAAGTTGTTTTTTTTTTTTTTTTTTTTTTTTTTACCAATTATGAATGCTTCCATTTTCGTAAGGGTGTTCTTATTTCCAATTCTGCCTGCTTATTAGGACCATGTAGGGTTAATTATCAGAAATTTCTCACTTTCTTTTGTTTACTTTCGTGTTTTGTTGTTTTATTCTGCCCTCTAGGAATCAAGTTTTTGGGAATCATAAAAGAAGGTTGATTGTTTGGTTTAATGTGGTTTGTTTGACATTCTGGGTAATTTTGAGCAATTTGAGAGGGCTACTAATCTGCTAAGAAAGTGAACTGATAATATTTGAAAAAACATAGTATTGCTGATAATAAGACAATGATCAACGTGATGACAATTAATTGAAGTTTCCAAAATGGGTTGTTAATATCTCAATAGCTTCAATTATCAATCAATAAACACAATCAAAAACCCAATTTGAGTATGTATAGAAAATCATGTTTTCACACAATTAAAAAAATGTTAAACCACCCCCTGCAAATCGGACATCCGAATTTGTACTCTCCTTTTTGACGACGCATATCTCTTGTTGTACATATCGCCATTAGTGAAATGAAATAAACGGCAGATAAACGTTATTAGTTAGATTTAAGAGGCACACCAAACAGAGACCCATGCCGTACTTTAGTTATGTTACACCTGCCTGTGTTCCGAGTGTTAACATTTTTTTGGGACAGCTGTACATACCTTAATTGTCAGCTTCCCTTTTTCAAAAAAGCATTTCCTTTTTACTATTTTGTGTACCATATATTCATATGGACGTCACTCATTGTTATAATATTGTTGTTTTTGGTTTTTTTTTGTGAGTTGATATAATACTCTTTCACTATGTGACTTTTGAGCAAACAAATCCTTAAAAGAGAAGGCCCCGAAAAATGGGTTCGTCGGGTGATTTATTTCCACTTACGGCAGGCAAAACAGCTACCGCACTGAAATTAGAAGACCGTGCCGTGTTTGTGTAGGGGAGTGGACGTAATTTTGGCTCCTTTCATAGTTAAGGTATTCTCTTTGCGTATCCGTAAGTCATTGGTGATGGGTTGTGGGGTTGTTGTTGTTTAGAGGTAGGAGAGAAGGAAAAATCTCAATTAAACCCCCTTTGACCATTCATAATCGCCCGCCCCGCGCTCGTAAAACAGGTCGTAAAACGTCCAATACAACACCCCAGTGGAGCAGGGGGCCGTAATTACTTTCGGATAGTTATTTACGTCACTGGTATAACGCAGTCACGGATGGACCCGACACCGCACTAGGGAGTTTCCGCGCATATCCGGTCTGCTTCGGATGTTCGGATCATGTTCGGATGGTAACATTTGGGCTGCCTAATGAACGGAGTATTTAGAAGCGCAAGTTTTTGAGAGAGATGCAGCCGGTTTTTTGGATGTGTTTTCAGCGCAAAATAAATGCCATCATCAATGATTAGATGTTGCATGTATTGTATCACTTCTCTCTGAAGATGGCACCAAAAAGGACTATATAGTGGTAAGAGCTTGGCACTGCATACACTCACCCCAAGTATAGTGGGGGAAACAAACTTGCGGTTTGATAGTAGAAACAGCCATAATGCATTCCAAGGCCCTATTCACTACAGTGCTAATAATAATGGTTAACTATTCAACGGTACTTTTGTCTCTATCTTGGGAAAAATTGATTTGGAAGCTGAAATTTCAGGATGACAATGATAAAAATATTACCTTTCATCTGATATCGAAATCGATAGTACTCTGGGTAACTCAGTGGGTTGGGCAAAGCGACCGAAACACGCACCTTTAAAAGTTGTTGTACACTCTATTTTAATATGTTAAAACAATTACACGGATTTTAAATTTAAAATCATTGCAATCCTCTTCTTCTCTGCATGACTAATTAACATTTTCTATAGGGTTTACTGCAAATTTTAATCCGGGGTGGGTTCGATCAAGTGGGTATAAACTTTAACAATACTCAGTCGATCGCTACAAATGAGGTGTCAAAATACGCGTAAATAAACCTCGCTTCCAATTATATCCCTTTTATATAATCGATCCTATTGTTTGAACTTGACAGACAAATTTCAGTTGTGGATGTGTTTAGATTTAAAAGACTAAACACCAGCGTGTTGATTTGTCCTACCGTTGCAACTATATACAATACACAGTTGAATTGGGTTTATGCCGAACCACTGCCCAAAAAGAAGCAAAATACGGTGCGAGTCACATCAAAAAGATTCAATTTTCCTCCTGTTATTCATTTTTTTCAACGTCTTGTAAGCTCGATTTAAAAAGAACCTTTATTATCATCATCAATAATGCCAAATCCAATCACATGGACATCATTCATCTCAAGCTGTCTTGTCTTTTTTCAGATGAAAACTGTGCATAATTTTCGGCTGCTTGTGGCAAATCTGAAGCTGAGGGTAGGGTAGAAATTCGTTTCAATAACGGTACATGGGCCTCTGTCTGTAGCGAAGGAATGTTGTTTTTCTGACGCTAAGTGCATAGTATCGAGCTGGGTTACTTGGATGCATTATCTGCCTTCGTTCAAACATCCGCCTTAATGGAAATATCATAACGAAGTGTATGCTATTTGGGATAGCACAAGATGTCGGACTCAGCGGCTTGTTACCATTCCAAATATTTATCCATTCTATGCACTAATGGTAAGTAGACGCACACGGTAAAAATACACCAAGATATTTAGCGTTTACAAGGACATATCCATATTGCTTTATTCAAGAAATTATTTTCAGTGTTAAGGAACGACCGTTTAGGAACCGACCGTTTTTCGGTATCAATCGTAACTGTGTTGTTAAACAGAAAGTTTCATTTGGGTTGATTATTATTATCATCCTAAAACAATAGTAGAGAGGGTTTTTCTTATCTCTTAATGTTTGTTCATTTTCAGTTGACGCGTGACCGAAATAGTGTTGAATGTCCTTGTAATCATTAATTTACTTAATTTTAAAATTCTTAGTGTGAGAATCCCATTTTCAAGAGACATGAGGACATTTCCAGAAAGACGCGGCCCACAGCGTCGCGGCTAATCGCTCTGGTCGCCTGTCGAGCAGACCGCCTTGTCTTTTTTTTATACTTCCGGGTGTTATGTATTCAAAAAAAAAACAAAAAAAAAAAAAAAAAAAAATAATCTTTGTAATTACGAGAATCTCTCCGGGAGGGGGGTTGCTCTTTCAATACATGGGCATTAATCACTTATTTGAAGTCCGATGAAGGGTGATATTTTCATGACTGACACGTAAAGATATTTTTGCCGACTCAATCTGAATCTGGGAGGTGATAACGCCTGAAATAATTTTCACTGCACGAAATTAACAATGACGCCTTCAACCGTTATTCCCGATGAAAAATGAATCTGAAGTGATTTTTTCTCCTCCACATAACCTGTCCGATTCTTTACTATAGTTAGCTCCAGGGTCCATCTGAAGTCTATGTGTATCCACTTATTGGGGAAAAGTAATTGAAGTGACATTTATTCATTTTCAAGAAAATGTGCACGTTTTTATTTGGAGGAACAGACGGTTATGTTTTGTTAATAATTTCTAAACAATTTTACACCGGGTTTTTGTGTTCCCACTTTGATGGAACTACGATACGTCTGATGCAGCCGGTTATTTAATATACGCACCACAGCCTTATAGGTGAGAGCAGAATCTTAAGGAGGCCTTCCATATTTCTGGCCGAGCTTTAATTTTATTACATCTGCCGCTGGAAGATTCTTGGAGATTTTGGCCCGAAATCATGCTCCAAGAGCATATATTTTCAAGTCGTCTCATAGGGGCGCTATTCATTATTATGTGTGCGCTTTATTCCGGTAATGTTTATATTGAAGTATTACAAAGAACGACTTTCTGCCGGCTCGGATTGCGTGGCGTGGTCTGTGGGCGCTCGTCTTGTTATCTAAAGGTCGTGGGTTCGGATCCCACTCCAGGAACAAAATTTAGTTTATGATTTTTATTTGTATTTTAGGAGTTGGAGATTGGAATCATAAAAACATCAGAGTTGTGGATTGAAGTAGAAAAATATTGAATAGCTGCCTTATGAGATAATAAGTCCTGGAGCATGATTTCAGGCCAACATCTCCGCTTGCCAGGTTGAATTTTGGTCTATCGAGTCAATACTAGTGCATTTGTCACCACAAAAATTCATTAACCGAGGACCAAACAGCGCAACTTTCAGTATCCAGTTTTGATTTGTGCAGCTATATGGCATCAATGGAAGCACACACACTAAACTGTAACCCTATGAGGTTTTAAATATTAATACACTCACAATATAACAATCTACGTGTTTAATTGTTGCATTTATCCGAAGCTGGCCCGTAGCTGATTTCAGATCACCAAAACAGTCAAGTTAATTTAGAAATTAGACCAAATGGGCAAACGTGGAAGAAAGAAAAATATACACAATGTATCTCTTTTTTTCTTACATAAATGTTCAAAAGTACCATTTTAGATGGTTAAAAGTAACTAAAAATTAAACATTTTGCAAAATTCGCCCCTCTAAAATCCTGCTCTTTTTTTAGTAGACCCCAAGTATTGGGGTATAGAAAAAAAATTATCCTCAAATAGTATCTGCCGGAAATCGAAACCCGGTCTGCTATATTAAAACATTCTAGCATGCTGAACCCGGTACACCAGTACCACAGATACTTAGCATAGCGGCATACTTAGCATAGCGGCATATGTGCTTTTGAGGATTAGATGTTAATAAAATAACAGAAAAGACTTGCGAGTTTTACCATTTGTGGTTGTTGTTGTGCAGGACCACACAACGGGGAGGGAGGGGGCGTTTCGTCAGGTGTGGCACGAAAATGAACCAGTGGGGTTGAATTTAAATGTTTGGCAAACACAACCGGCTGTCCTATTCTTTTTTCTTGACTGCATATTGGGGTAAACTGCCGCTTGTGGGTAATTTGTGAGCTTAGACTCTTTGTATGTGCGGGTGTGAAAATAAACCGTTCTCCGTGTTATACACGGGCCGGCTCTAGTAGCTTAACTGCAGTTTGGAACATTTTCTATTAGCGAAAAATTGAAATCAAAAAAGATATAAAATCTCCAATAAGCTGTCAGTCAGTTGAATGATTTTTTTTTGCTGAAAGACTTATCTTCGTAAAATCACAATATTTTCAAACAGCACCTCTAATTACTCGATTGAGTCGGCGATGCAATCCACCAGGCTAGAGTTGAGATTTACTACGACGGTACAGCTGAAGGGGCCCACTATGTCCAGACAATTGGAACCTTAAACTGGCAACACTAGTATGTAATGAACACGGATATGGCGATGCACTTAATTTTATCAGGAGGTTTGATGACAACTATGAGAACGGCACAGGGATAAAAATTTCTAAGAGTTATTCCTACGTCGGGTAAGAAGACCTGAATAGTTGTTCTCGCTCATTTTGTAGCAGGATGTCTTGCAATGAAGCCCGGTGATGCAGGTGCGTATGTTATGGTAAGTCTCAGTTAGTATTAAACGTGGGTGACCAGATCATGGACAGATATTTAATGTTTTCTCCCTAACATGGAAGCTTATCGCCTAAAGACATCTGAATACAAATTTGAATCCATGAGTCGTTCACTGCCGCTGTGATGGTGAAGAACGAAATTGGGTACTAAATAAGCCCTTTCGTAATTCTTACTACGCATGTCGACTTTTTTGGCTAGTAGGTAGAACAACCACTTCCAGTGCGCTGCGATTCCTGTACAAACTGAATGGCGGCCTCTTCATGGTCAGGTGATGGTCTGCAATTGCAGAGTGCTACGTCACCGTGATGCTGTGAAAAAAAAAAACCACTTGCAAGCTTATGCAGTGAATTCTCGGTATGGTTTACAGTTGGTATTTGCTCAAGCTCGAATAGTTTATTTCCACTTGACCTGCACCGATGCGCATTGCGGATGTCTCAAATGAACCTTCGAGATTATTGGCTCACAGGAGTTAAACCTGTTAAACAAGATGTTTAAAATGTTAATTAAGGTGGTCGGCCCACATTCGGAGACGTTTTTGTTCATGTGTACTCGGCCCTAGAAGAGAGTGTCTTACTTGATCCTATAATATAATTGTCGGGTCGGGTGTATTACATAGTGACGGAGGTTAAACAACGTTACTAATTTTGTTTTGAGAAAATCGAATTTGAAAATTCGCGAACTCTAAGGGGTTCTGTACACATCCCAAGTAACGATCAACCATCAAATGCGAATTAAGAAACGAAATAACAACTGTAAATTTTTTTAGCTATATTCATGAATTCATACTTAATAAAATGGATGTAATACATTGTAAAAAATAGCCCTCAATCCGTCTCCCACCCACACTTTTTCCAAATCGCGCGGCATGTTCATAACATATCCTTCTTCTTATCGTATCCCCACAGCATTGGTAATGGCTTGTGGTGGTGTCCAGGATTTTATTCAACTGAGTGTGATAATCGGGGCCGCGTGTATCCATATACGACGCTCCTAACCTGGCACTCTTTTTGTTGACTGAGGCTGGGGCAATTTGGCACAGTCAGGGGTTTTCATCACCTTAACCTACCATTACATGTGACGGAGTGATTTTCCCTAATACTAAGCTTTATTCAGCATCCTTCTTATGAAAACAACAATAGGCGTTAATTCGAAACAATCCTCACACCAACGTGCGTTTATCGCGAATCTCTTAATTTGGTTTATATATTACATAATGACGGATGTTCAGTGATTTGCCTATATTCCCCTCCCCTTTGAACTGTAAATATAATATGAATTTTCGTACTAATATCGATATTTGGTAAATTAATTACATTTTTGCTGTGGTCAGTTTAAATTTAAGAATGAGAATATTTACTAGAAAAGTATGTCACCCCCTGCCTGGGAAATCATGTATACCCTCTTTGACAGAGGGTTCAACAGCCGTACTATATAATCCATCCACCAAAGGCTCTGTTATGCAACCTACGTCAAAATGCAAACAAATTTCTAATTAAGATTGATAATTAATGAAATTACTTGCAAGGTTCGCACTTGGCGTGTTTGAAGATTTTGTATTTAGTACCATTTCCCTTATTTCGTAAAAATGATAAAAATTCAACATTCCTCACTATGTAACACACCCGACAATATGACATGATCGAATTTTAAATGTAAAACTGAACAAATGAGTTCAGATTAATGAAAAGCCCGGTTCGCAAAACATAAATGCCCATGGACAATCCCTGCAGTTTGTGGTAAAATAAAATACCATTTTCTATCTTGTGTGTCAGGGCAGAGGGTAGGACAACGATCTGCTCGATTTGGGCATTGGGTGAATTTCCATTCCCTAAGAAAAATGATGCTCCGTGGACAGTCCCCCTGTTTTTGCTGAATTTATTTTCATGGGACCGATGTACGAGAACCACTCAATCCAAAATTAACCATTTTTTTTCAGGCAGATGATCAATTACCTTTTTTTATGATAAAAAAACCCACAGATCTCAAATTAAAAAAAAAAAGTTGAAAAATATCACTTTCATTTTGGTAAAGATTTTAATTTGGATCACCCTGAAGAGTTTGTGTTTAGGATATGTAATAGCCCCACGCTATGTTACAATATGAATATAATTAAAAAGGAAGAATATGTGTTGTAAAGTGAGACGCAGATTTTGGAAGGAAGTGTATGTTTGAGTTTTTAAGGTGAGCCCAAAACTTTGGAACCTGATTTGTTATTTTAAATAAATGTGAATGTTTCCAATTTATTTAATATTATTTATTTAAAATACTGATATACTGTGTGTTTTGTATGTTATTTTGTTTTTTTTGTAGTGTAAAAGGAATATTGTTTTGATTACATTCATGATAATGTTGTTGGCCTTAAACCAGTGGGAGACATGGGTTGGGATTCGATGAATTTAAAAATTTTTGATAAGTGATTTATGTTATGGGAATATGTTAGTATTTTCTGCAAAGAGAACATAGGAAAAGTGGTTTTGGGAGCTTTTAGAATGTCTTGACATATAGATCTTTGGAGGGAACTCCACATGACACTGGAATGAAGTTAGAGGATTGGGAGATTAAAAGTGATAAATTGCTTCCGATCTTGGAGTTCGGAAAGAAGTTCGTAGGAGAGACTCAACGTACCATCTAGTAAATTTCAATCCCAATCACATCAAGAACATCATTCTTAAGAACCATGAATCTTCTTTCTTCGGGACATACATAACATCACTCTTACTTGTAACTTCCAAGCCACTTGATTTATCTTATTGTTTGCCAACGTGCAAATCATATTTATATGGGAGACTGATAACATTCCCCTTTCCTGTCCGTTCGCTGATCACCTAAGATCTATCCGAAAAAGCTGGAAAAACTTGTTGCCAATCACACTTTAAGAGTGATCATCACACTTTTGATGATGCCCAAAATTAACAACAGGCATTCCTTGTTTCCGTCATCTTGACAAATTGACATTCAATACTCCTCCCTCCTTTGATCGCTTTGTGCAGTCCCTCTTGATTGGTGATGATCCGATACACTCTTGTCACTAAGATATACCACCAGGACTTCGATCGCCTTCCTTCCTTGTAAATAATATTACGATTCCACCAGGAGATGCTGATTTGGAAGCTTCTGGAGCGTAGATCGCGGAAATCCCTTCGATGAAGAAGTATAAAATTCGCTTATCGTCCAGAAAGACAAACCCAGTAAACTTATTGTTGATACTAAAGATGTGACTATATAACCGACACATTTCTACATGTTGTAGTACTAAGGGACATGTTCCTAAAATTCTTTTGGAAACTCATCTTCAAAAGCTCTTCCCAGCGCTAACGCTGACGAAGGATATTCTGACCATTTTTTAGATAATTGAAAAGCTCTTGTGGGCCATTGGCAATATGGATACAAGCTCAAACGTTTCACTGAGACAAAAACAAAGGCCCTTCTCCACATGTACAGAAGTACATCCTTCAAGTCTTGAATGCAAATAAGGCAGTCTTGCTTACACCCTGGGTTCGTTCCCAAAGTTGATGCGTAAGTTGTGTCGCAGTCATGCTCAGCACAAGATAAGATTTCGATTAGTTGCGACTTCAGTCTGTTCCCAAAATCCTGCTAGATGTTCTCGATGGTGAAACGCATTCAAGAGTACGAACAGTCTAGGACTATTCTACTCCAAACTTATCGATAAAACGATTGGGAGTATTTGTGGGTGTAAGTATGCGAGTAGGCGTGAAGTGTTTCGCTATTGTTCTTTTCGCGTAGTGAAATGTAGGAAAGGTCAGTGGTACTCAAGTAAGACAGGCATATTTCTCAGACGGGACCGGGCCTATCATATGGGGTTCGTACGACATAGCCCAACTATGGTTCCTACAGCTCTGTTAATTTTACAAGCCTTTTTCCTATTCTTATGATTATTTCGACACTCTTTAGTGGGTATATTGCTCGAATAACAAGTGGAAGATTAAATCGGTTTCTTTTTTTTATAGAGTTGACAAACATATTATAACACTTTTTTTTAAAATTTTTTTAAATAATCACAGCGATCAAGGAATTCTTCAACATTGGGCCTCTTCATTTTAGTTCTCTCATTTTTTTTGCAAATAGTTCATATTTTAACGATCTACCCCGGAAAAATTTTCTAAATCATAAGTAGCCAAAATTTGCTGTTATATTTGGAAAGGGTTCCTTTTGACACACTCTGTATATAGGCAAGTTCTTTTACAGTTTATTAGTTTAAATATCTTCCTTTGGGTTAGAGAAGAGGATCATGAAGAGAAGAAAAAGAAAAAGATCACGAGAGAAGAAGATCATTTAAGAAGAAGAAGATCATAAAAAACAGGATTTTTGATATACATACATGCGTCGAAAAGTGATTATGCCACACGTTTAACATAAAAAAAGGGTAATTATTTTTACCGGTGACAGAAAAAAATAAATCCAATTTGAAAACTTGACCCACTCCTCAAAATTCCAAACATGTTACTGCAGATAAAACCTTCTGATACAAATTATAATACCAGAATTTAAAAATCTTTAATTTAAACCATACTTTTAACTTTTTATCATTACAAAAAAAAAAAACCCAATGTGTTAACAAGCTTGATGCCAATTTCAAGTTAAAAGAAACTGGTATAAACATGATAAACATGACTATAGTTTCGTTATTAAGAGGTATACAAAAACTTAGAAGATAGTAGTGTATTTAGTCATATTTTAATATTTTATTAGAGTATTATTACTTTCTAGGAATAACTCTATATTAGTACCTTTAAGAGGGTGTCCATATGTCACTAGCTAGTATAGTAGGCCTATATCAAAATGTGCGTGTAATTAAGCCTGTAGTCTTCAAAACCTCTCAATTGGTTTGTATATTATTGGAACTTTGTATTTTGGGATCCATTTTCTCCTCCTCGATGAATGAAATCGTTGCTTACGCTGTTAATAAACTTACGTGTGTGTTAAGTCTACCCCGAGTAGACGTAGTTTTTGCGTAACTTTTGGTCGGACTTAGTTCACAACTGCATTACGTTCAGTTTGGGGAACGCGTGCGAACACAATAGGTGTGTACTTAAGTCACAACTAGTATCAACGTAGACTTCGGTCGTAACTTGTAGTGCAGTAGCTCCGTACGAGGTTTCGGGAACGCAGTATGAACTTGTAGTGAAGTAGGCATACTTAGAATGAAGTCGCTACCAGGTTCGTAAGTAGTGTGGGGAACGGACCCCAGGGAGTTAAACCATGCTGCAGATGAATCAAGAAAAAACAGAATGATTGTATTTGCCACGCCAGTGTTGCCTTCAATATACGGTTAGATCTGGGCGACACCTCTGTTCCTCTATCTGCGTGTGGATTAACCTGGGGTTATGCTTGATTCCACCATGAAGTATGTCCAATCCATTGGGGCTATCTGTATAAGAGTAAAACTTACCATATTCATAAACTATGGCATATTCGTAGGTTTAGCCAATTTTGATGCTTGCAACCACGCTTGTACTAACTTGTCCTGTCTCGCTTGGACTATGTAACCCATTGCTATACGGCGCCAATGAAATAGATCTTCAAAACACAAATGGCCCAGCACTTGCAAAATAAGGCTGCGCGTTTGGTCTTCGCATGCGGTCGTGACCAGAGTTCGTCACAACTTTTGATCTCTCTTCATTATTGCCTGTAAGAGATGTATTAGATACAAATCCTCTTTATGTGTTATAACGTCTCTCACAGAAAAAGGTTCCATTCATCCTTATGATGGTCTTAAATTTGATTATGTGTTGGACGTAATTCTGATGGTAAAAGCGAAGGTACGATCATCTGATGGTTACGCGGTTGTTCTACCTCGCACCAGGCGTAGATATTGAGCCCGATCATTTAATAATCATTGGTCCAGTGTCAGCCCAAGAATGAGCAATGATTTATTTCATTTGAGTAATAAATTAGAACATTAAAATATTATAAATAGTCTAAATAAGGTAATACAAAATATACTGTTTGTGTGCATAAACTTGGTGTGTCTAAAGCAAATAGAATGAACCAGAAGATCTCGGAAGAGCTCCGCAAAAAGCGGGGAAATTTCTGGATGTACCTGGACCTTAGTGATTTCATTAGAAGGCAGGGGAAAATTCTGGATGACATAGATGGCGCCCTACTTATCTACAGGCACAGTGCCGTGTTGGGTGATGGCTATGAACATTCTATATGGGAACATGGAGCTGAATCCAGAATTATGATGAATGGACTATATTTAGTACATGGGGACTCATATAGAGAGAGGACCAGATACTTCTAGTATTGTTTGAGGGGATAGATAAAAGCCCTGGTGAGAGACGATGAGTCAGATATACAACATCTTACTCCAAGTTAATAAGAGAGTTTCTTAACTCGTGCTCCAAGTTGACAGTGACAGTAGTCACAGTCTAGTACTAATCACCATTAGGGGACATTGTCATAGTAGTATCAGCTCCAGCGTTTCGTCCGATTGTGTAACCGGGTTCGGTTTTGTATTCCGTGGCCTCTGAGTAATCCAAGGATAAACAAGCTACAGCACTTTGGACTTTAGATTTAGGCGACCTCCGAGCTTCGGGAGTCAATAGGAGCTGGTTTTCTTCAGTAAGGACCAAGTAGTCCGTGGACAAGTTACCACTATTGGAAATTGGAGTTTTGCGCTGGAATATGCGCAGGACTCTTGCAAGTTCGGCCTCTTAATTGTAATCTCGCTGCAGGGGGCCCTGCGTTCGCGGCACACACCAGGTAGTAAGTTAGTAGTTTCATTAATTAACAACTTTATTCTAGATTAATCTTTGATTATTGATACCTAATCGATGTTCAATGAGATGATTAAACACACAATTAAAATAAATACTTGTTTTAAACTTGTAATCCAAGTTCACAGTGTATGGTCTAGTTATTCAGAGTTTGAATCCGTAGTTTGAGGTGGTTTTGGCATGGTCAAGGACCGTAACAAAATTGGGTGCTCGCACCGGGAAATACACTGTAAAAAAATACAGTAATTTTGAAAAATTTGATTGTGTGTTGAACTTTGATATCGGTGCTATATATTGTTATTTGTGCACAGAAGTGTTCATGACACGATGGCGTTTAAAAACGCAGAGGGAGTTATAAAGATTTACGTGGGAGAAGTTTGATGTGCTCAAAAAACCGGACTAATGGATTGGCCAAGTATTATGGATGGAAGTTAGGATTCCATGAGGAAACAGTTAATTAAAAATCAGTGATAAACCCATTTTGTGGAAGAAGATTTGTAGAAGAGGGATGTTTGGAATTGGGAAATTCAGGATGTGTCAGATAGTGCTTTGAAAATGAACAGGTGGGAAATGCAACTGCAAATAGAAAGGACAAATTGGCCTTAGACCAGCAAAAGTTAGCAAGGAACGAAAGAAAGGCAAGACAAATTCCAATTAGAGAAGGAAAAAACGTGGACTTAGAAAAAGCAATAAAACAACAAGAACAGATCGCAATTCACACATGGAAACAAAAAAGAGAAAGATGACGATTAAAATGGAACAAAAAGAAAAAGATGGAACAGTTAAAATTGAACAAAAGGAAAAGGAAGATAGGTTACAAATGCAGGAAAGAATGAAGTTGGCAGAAATTGAAGCCAAGACAAAATTAGACAAGAAAAGTTAGAAAAGGCACATCAGGACTCCTCCTCACACTCATGTTTTGATGCCACAGAAACATCAAATGGTTCCGACATTTAGGGAAACAGAAGTTGACAAGTATTTTTGCACTTCGAGAAGATTGCCGAAGTATGAAGTGGCTAAAAGAGCAATGGACAACATTGCTTCAGACGGTGTTTCTTGGGAAAGCTAGAGGAGATATACTCATCCCTATCCTTGACAGTGCAGTGACTATGAAGTAGTAAGCAGTCTATTCTTAAGGCTATGAGTTGGTGCCTGAGGCGTATAGGCAAAAAATTTCGGAGTGCGAAAAAACTGGCAGATCAAAACTTCATGTGAGTTTGCTTAGGAGTAAGGAGCAAATGTGGATAGTGGCTCACTTCCAAGCAAGGAAACAAGACTTCAATCAAATTAGGCAGTTGGTTTTAATTGAGCAATTTAAGCGCAGGCTGCATTAATGCCGACATTAAAACTCATTTGGATGAACGCGATATCAAATATTTGAAAAATGCAGCAACAATAGCAGAGGATAGCCCTCACACACACAAGTTGAGTACAGCAAAAGTACGGGTGGGCCTAATAAGAATCAGAATTACAAGAGTTTTAATTCAAAACCTATAAGGCCTTACAAAAACCAAAGTAGATCATTCCAAAGTCATGGTTCTACAAAAGAAGGAAACGTTAAGTCAAGTTCCTCCAGTCAGTGGAATAAGGGTCCCGTCTATGCCAAACCAAAGTCAGGGGATGGTTTTAAGTCAGATATAACTTGCACATTTGCAAAGGATTCAGGTCATATTATGACAAACTGTTGGAAGTTGGAAAGCATGGCCATGAAGCAGAATCCTCTCCCACAGGTTGTGCTGTGTCCCTTAGACCACAGGTTGTTTCCGGCTAGTTAAAAACAGAAGAGGTTCTGAGTCTGAGAATGTTAGGGAAGACTTTGAACCATTTGTTTTGGAGGGTGTTCAGTGTCGCTTGATGTTGACAAAGTGGATCCAAATCCTATAAAGATCATGCGTGACCACTGTTGTGCCCAGTCATAATTTGGAGGGTCATGCCTTTTATGAAGTTAGTGCAACAGGTGAGAATGCTTTTATCCAATGTATAGGTTCTGTGATTATTAGTGTCGCTCTTCACAAGGTGAATTTGAAGTCCTGATTTGGTCTCGGTACAGTCATTTGGAGTGGCCTGACCTCCAGTCCAAAGGTGTTTCAATTGTATTAGGGATGATTTGGCAGCGGGAAGTCTCCCGAAACCAAATGTTACCCACATCCCTGCCAGAAATAGAAGTGATGATAGGAATAGTGCAGTTTATCCACCCTGTGCAGTTACTAGAGTGAATGGCTAGGAAAGCCCATGCTTGAAGCAAATAGTGATAGGAAGGAGGAAGACCTTGTCCCAGTAGAATTTAGTAGGACCTTTTCATGACAAAATTAGATGAACCAGGCCCACTTCCCTCTTCAGGGGATAATAGGTTTTCCAAAACAAGAGTCAGGCCCTGAGCAAAGTGCATAGTTGGGAGATATGAGGATTCCCTTTTGAGGGCATCAAGTTTATTTCTTTAACAGGGAGAAGATCCTGCACTCAGAATTTTAGTCAAAGGGCAGTAACCCTGCAGGAGTCTGAGGACCGTTCCGTGTTTTTTACAAACACAATGGTGTGCTGATGAGAAATGGGGCCACCTGATGCCCCTTGCAAATGAGAGTTGAAAGTTGTTCATCAGATAGTTGTCCCAAAGGTGTATCACAGGGAAGCATCAGCATTGCCCATGATAGTCCTATGGCAGGACATTTAGGAGTCAAGAATCACATTATAGGATTTTGAACACTTTTGGTGGCCTACACTTCATAAAGATGTTTCTGAATACTGTGAATCTTGTCATACTTGTCAGATCGTTGTCAAACCTATCATAAAATTCGCCCGCTCCTCTGGAACCGATACCGGCATTCGGAGAGCATTTAGTAGGGTCTTAGTTGACTGGGTAGGACCTCTCCCTAGGACTAAGTCGGGTAATTAGTACCTATTTACATCATGTGTGCCTCTACCAGGTTCCCTTAAGCCATACCCTTAAGATCTTAAGGCTAAAACCGTAGGAAGGCTTTTGGACCAAGTTTTTTTTCACTCTGTATGCCTACCTAAGTCAATTCAGTCAGACCCAGGGGTCAAATTTTACATCTGGCCTATGTCAGCAAGTGATGTATGATTTAGGGATTAGAACGTAATTTTGTCAGTGCCTCCATGTCCGATCCCAAGGATCCTTGGAAGATTCCACAAAACTCTAAAGAATATGATTAGGACTTACTGTTTTGGCATTTAGAAGGACTGGGATGAGGAGTTCACTTGTTATTGTTTTGCTGCAAGGGAAGCAGACTTCAAGAAACCTAGGTTTCAGTCCCTTTGATTTAGTTTTTGGGCGTACAGGTCGCGGTCCCTTGGAAACTCCTAAAGGAGAAGTGGCTGAATGATGAAACTGACACAACCTTTTGACGGGCTGTACCGAATGCTGTTTGATTTTTGAGAGAGCCAGTATACAACTCTATTATAACCTAATGAATAATGCAATTTTCCCCTTGATTTTTAAGAGTTTTTTCCCATTAGAAATTTGAGCACACCGCTGATCGTTATGCTTTCTGCAATCATGCAGGTCAAAGGGATTCTTTTTTAATTACTCACTACGGTCAACTTCCAAAAATTTGTTTAATAAGGTTGTTTACTACCTAAGGTTCGGATTTTTTTTAACGGTAATGCGTCACCGCTAATATTTTCAAAGGATTATTGACAACATAGGTGTGAGCTGTATGCGTAAGTCCTTGTTAAATTTCCTTTCATGAACTGTATAATGATTAAAGGTTATCCATTCAAAAATGAATCTTTATTTACTTGTAATTTCTACAGACCAAAATACACTCAGATCAGGACTATCACTGGAATTCGATGTGACGGAAGCGGCACAAAATGTTCAATTTTGTGCAGATCCCGGTTGCAGGATGGATTTGTGGGCGGAAGTGTGCCTTCACCAAGGATTAGTCTTTGTTCCTGGAAAGGTGCATGTGATCACTACCAGAGTGGATTCTAAGATTGGTACCACACAATCAACAACAGAAGATAACAGTACTGTACGCTAGTTTAATGTCCTTTATTCTGGAATGATTACAACGATCAACTAACTTCGGTGGAAAATCTGCAAACAGACCATATTTTTCCTGAGCTCCTATTGATGCCTGAAATTGCGCTAGTAATGACCGTTATGAATTCCATTTTTCATCATTTCATATCAAAAATAAATATATTTATTTAACACTTAAGTAGATAAGGGAGGGGTGCGTGTACGCATATATTGTTTTTTTCTCGATATTATATCCAATATGATTGGATTCTGATTATATCTAATTGCCTGCTTTTATTTAAGACTAATATAATGAAACTACCGTGTCTTGCCTATGTGTTTCACTATTTTCGAATAAGTCAAGAAGGCATTATTCAAAACATAGTTTAACACCAGTGATATGTATTTAACTTACGTAATGTTTTTAGATCTTTTTGTAAACTGTTTATGATTAATATGGAATCTAGAATCAGAATACAAGGCCTGATTCTTAAAGAGTTTACTCATTTTTGTCGTTGTTTCAGAACAAAGGGAATGTAATGTACAGTCAATATGCCATTGGCAAAAAGCAAGTTCCTGGAGGGTCTAAGTTTTACACCCAGGTGCACGAGCCAAACCTGCAAGTTAATATTCATTTGATAAACTTTTCAAATATCGGGCCGAAAATCTGTGTAACTTGCTCTGCTACTATTTGCGCCATATCATAAAGCTTGAACAGACAATCCACTGTTTGCAACTTTTTGATTACAATGAGTTTTGGCTTTATACGCATGATCAAAACTATATATCAACAATTAATTAATTCATCTTTTTATTACCAAGCAGTGTATAATTTTTCATCGTCAACTGTTTTTGCAATTATGTTTGTTAAAAAAAAAACCCGCAAAACATACAATGGAAGTGGTTCTTTTAAGAGAAGTCTTACAAAGAGAAACGTGCTAGAAACTCTTGGGATTTCCAATTATTACAATTTAAAACGATTCAAATTTACTCTTGATTGATCGCTTTGAGTATGAGTATAAAAGTCACTTTCATTGTTTGACAATGGAAGTTGCAAATTCCAATGATGGGGTGTGGGGGGGGGGAAGGGGGGGGAAGGGAAAAAAAGGGATTCTTTTTCTTTATATTGATCTGGTGTATATAGAAACTGATGAAAAATTATCCCGATGCGGACAGTCATGAAAATGTTTTTTTTTGTTATTCAAATTCAAATTGGTATAACTCGGGCTTGGCACGAGTAACTAGTTTTGAGGCGAAATAGAAGTAATGTAATAGGGATGCATCTCCGGCATTTGTTTTCTTGTGCCAAATGCTCCTAAAATAATTTTAAGTGCTAAAAACAAAATACGTTTTTTAAGGGGCAAATGGATGAAAATTCAAGGAAATATGGCCCTCTAAATCGGCTCTATCAACCCTGTACCAGTCTAACCATGTGTTTATATAGGGGATATTGAAAAATATGAGTCTTATTGGTATTAATATTGGACAAAATCGCAAACAATAATCCCGAGCTTATAAATTTTGAAACAGACGTTTTTCTCCTAACCATGGAATCTATTTTTTTAAATGTGTCATTTCACGTGGGCGTTTTTGGTATCTTTATATGAAAATGGTCTTCCCTTGGGGATAAAAAGGAGAAGAGTAGGGTTTATTTTCCAAAACCTGTAAAATGTTGACTATCTACTACAAACTAAACCTAACAAAATTAGTCCGTGTAGAAAATTTTCTACACTTCCTATATAATGACTACAAACTACAATGTCAAGTAATAAAAGGGCCTCTGACTAAAATTAATCTCACTACTACCTGTTTCTCTATGAAATGATGAAACTTGACAATATGGAATGCCTACATTTCAGATACAAGAAATACATGGTCTAGATTTGGGGGATCAATACAAACTAATCGAAAGCTGTGAGTGGAGATGTGGAGAAGTACATCCACTTTTGTGTTGCCGGTGTGATCACGATTGTAAACTTTCAAGGCCCTGCTGTTGGGGGGGGGGGGGACGATGACGTTAAATGTGTAGGCTCGATTCAACTAGACAACTCGTCGATGTTCATATGATGATACGCCTGATTGTATTCATGTACAGAGACGTTTATGCCCATTGAAGTATTTTTCATTTGAAAGAAGTAACTACAGTTTTCTCCTTGACACATTGTCCAAAGTGGTGGTCTGAACTAAATATTAAACAAAAATGTTTTTTTGTTATAAAAAATCTTTTTACAAAAGTTATGGGTTATGGCATTAATTTCATTAATATGTATTTTGCAATTTGTCACGGACGGAGCCTTTCAACATTCCTTGGAAGTAAGCAAGTGAGACAGAAGAAAAACATTGGCAAAGTCCGAGTCCGGTCATTTCCTCTGCAACAATACTAAGCAGATAATGGAATAACATATGGCAATCGCTTACGTTTTTGTGCAAACATATGATCACATCCTTGTCCTGAACCGCTATAGCCAACAAAAATATTTCTTTAGGTTTGCGAGTTTTTACTCTGCTCTAAAGTGTTCAAGCAACACGAGGCAGATTAAACAATTTTACAAAAAACTATCACTGTGCTTATTGCACTTGCAAAACTTTTCCGAACAATTGTTCTACCTCAAAAATCTTTCGAAACATGTGGCAATTCCATGTTAGAGTTTTTACGAAGCAAAAGGTTGCAGAAATTGCCGAATTGGACGAAGTGTTTGAATCCTTTGGTAGCAATGTGTCGTCGAAAACAACACTGTCGTTCTTGGTTTTTTCAAATTACATAGAGGCCCATGTCTACGCCAAAGGTTATGATTTTTGATGGAAGATTGTTGGCTGGGGACTGTTTGCAAGAGGCATTTCAGAATAGGAATTGGGGGGGGTGGGGGGGGGGGGCGGGGTGGGCGGTGCGTAGGCTGTTAAACTGTTTTTTCAGATTAAACTCCTCCAAATAATATTCACCTGAGTTTTTGGAATAAGGCGGGTAGTATTTTCCCCCCGAAAGAAGAGATACAGCAGCAACAAGTTGGGAGCCTCCTTTGACAGACACGTAAATTTGAACAATTTCGTGGACTTATCTTAGTAAAAACTTGTCACCGTTATTATTAATAAATATCAACACCGCGTAGCACAAGATTGTAACATAATGGATATGAGTATGTTATTTTCCATGCGCACCCAACTCCAAACGAATCCAAACATTTTGCCACAATGATTGGTGATTTCGGGTAGTCCCATCTGAGTTTGTCTTGGTTCAGAGATTCAAATAACAAAGGGGCTCTTCTTATTTTCACGACAAGTATTGCGGCCACTACATTTTTTGTCTATCTTTGGATCACACATTTTTCTTCACCCGGAAAACTGAGAACTAAAAGAATACATCTTACTGTGTGGCGACCATATTGAATCTGTTTACAGTGTACACAAGTAACACTTGAACAAATCAGATTCGAAATATCACACGAAAATGCACTTTGATTATGCAGAACCTTTCTTTTAGACTCAAAGCGAATTCGTCCCTCTTAGCGGATGGCCGTGATCGAGGATTTGTTTTAAATAGTTTACGCAAAAACTATCATCTGAAAAAGAAACGTATATGAAACGTGAAAGATACGACTACTTAGAAATAGTTACCATCTTAGGAGGTAGCCTTGTCTTTGGCGCTATTGTCCCTCAACCTTTTTTAGCTTATTGTATTTTCAAGAGATTAGAGATAAATATCTACGGCCGTGCAATGATGAATCTGGTTGAATAGCGCTCTTCTTTTTTTTCCCATTGAGGATTTTCCTTAATGTGTTGTTCCGATGAACCTTCGGTGTCCCGGTATTGCGTGTGTTTTTTATTCTTGCAAATAGTTAGTCAATTTATAAGGTATAGGGAATATGGGTGTGTAAGAAATAGTGAGAATCAAGGCATAGGTGTGAAACAGCAAATAATGGAGAGGAGAAAAGGTTTTTGGATAAAGTGTATGGGGGAGCGGTAAATGTGGGTAGATGGTGGTAGCGCGAGAAGAAAGAGAATGGGGATGGTAGGGGACGAAAGAGGTGGGGGGTGTTTGGAAGGTTAGGTGTGAGGGATGGGGGCGTATCGGGTGTATTTATAGGGGAGAGCGGGTTAGGTTGAGTGGAAAGCTACAAAATAGAGGTAGGAGGGACTACAGACGTAGTAGAAAGTAGAGATGAGCAAACCTGGCTAGCCGCATTTACTCTGGATGAAAATTGCAGCTGGTATACAAGCATATACCTTCGTGGTAAGAGCTGGTAATTCCAGTTAATGATGGCCTTACTGCATTCCTCTTGCCCCTGCTGATGGGATGGGGTATCCCCCTCGTCATAGTATCCGTCTGTGTCCTCTCTTCATTTCTGCCAATGCAAACCCATTTGCAGTTCAAATATGGGTGGGAAGAGGACTCATGTTGGATTGAAATAATCCCATGGCAAATCTCATTGCCTTTGGTTGTTCCCGTGGGCAATTGTCCACTGTTGATCAACTATATAACCTCTTTACAATAACCAGTATCTTTCTTTGGGTGGAACGATTAAGGAGGGCATTTCCAATAAGCTCCAGAACAAAAATGCAGGAGAAGGCGATTGGATCCAATTTTTGTTTTTATTCCTTTAAAGTAGATGAAGAAAACAATATTTGTTGTCCTTATAAGCCTCGAATGTTTTATCCGTGTGTCCCCCCTCCCCCCCCCCCCAAAATGCGAAGATAATATGCGAATACCGATGACTTTGCCAAAATTAAACTTATCCTTACTTTTCATTTAGCTACAAAGTATGTTTGTTGCCATTACTTTTGTGCCAATTTTCTGATAAATCCCAATATAATATTTCAACTTTTTGAAATACAGTTGAAATTGAGGCCCCGGGACTGGAGCGCAGTCAGTCAGACGTATGTGATTGAACCGTATAAATCCGTACATGCGTTGCATGAACATGACTATATTTAATGATTCGCAAAGTTTTTGAAACTTGTTTATGCACGTGTTGGGTGAAAAAATCACAAACCGTTTAAAATCAAACAAACAGACGGTTTTAATGTTGTTTAAAAATTTGCTTAACCTTCGTCTTACCAGAGCCTTTTGTAACACGGTTTACCAAGGGCCCGCGAGAATTTGTTATAGCACCCGATGCTGTATGATTTTAATTTACCCCCTGTGGATAGCTATGGTCCTCCTCTTCCATTGATTCAAAAGGTAAGTTACCAACATACCTAGTATGGCGTTCCAATGACGTCTCAGTCCGCGAGTCGGACAAAAATTGGCATTTTCCCACCGAAAATAGGCGAAAATCCAATTTTGCGCTATAAATCGCAGGAATATCGGATTTTCATTGCGCGGTTTGTAGCCTTTAAATGATGACGTATTTGCAGTTTACATAAACATAGAGTTTTAGAGCCCTACTGTGCCTAATATTTTCAAAATGCACCTAACATATCCTAGGGAGGCAACCACCCACCCCCACCACCATTCGACTTTGACTGCATACCTTAACCCCGGTGAAGGGCTACCTTCACATTTTTTTTCGCTAAAATGATCGAGAAAAAGAGGAGAGAACGATTACCTAGAAGCTTTTTACCGAAGCTTTTTAGAATTTAGCACACCGGAGCGTAAGTTCACTAGGGGGGTGGGGGGTGGTAACCACACCCCCCTGGTAAGGATCGAGGCGTTAATATGGATAATCTGTTGTTGCGGAATTTGTCCAATCTGCCAAGGAATACCACGTGTCTAGTGTCGTTAAGGGTGTAAATTGGAGGGGGTTAATTTGGAACACTTGCAGATTTGAATAGTAAAAAAAAAAAAATAACAACAATTCCCGCCATGCAATGTTGTGATAGAACCCTTATCATGAAAATGGTTTTAGATTCATATTTGCTTGTTATGGATTGAAGGGCCAGGGGGAAAAAGTTACAATGAGAAAAACAAAGGCATGCATCTCCAAATGTTAAGTAATCGGTGGTCTCAAGTTCACTAAACAAGGTCGAATAAGTAACCTCATGATGCTTCTTAAAACATAAAAATAGTTGTTGCCTACTTTTTAAAATATGGATTCCCTAGATTTGACTCAAGTTACACACGGCGAAACTGAACGTGGTAAGTAGACATCATGCAAGCTCATCCAGAATATACAAAACACAATAGCCATATAACCAACAATAATATCAACCCAGCTTCTCCAAATCCTTTTAGTTTTTGTTTTTTTGCTTTCATCTTAAAGGTCCCAGGAAATGCAAATAGAATTGATGTGGTGTGGTGTCAGTCTCAAGGATGGCCCAGAAGGCATTCAATATTTTAGTTGGTGATGAAAAAAAAAACCAACCAACAAAAAATTTGTGGTATCATTGAATTTTCATCGAGTAAATAATAAGATTCCAGGTGATTGTGTGAATCTATTTCATGACACTGACTGAAATAAATAGTTTTCACTAATGATGTCACTGGTATGTATTCTTTTTTTCTGCCCCTTTATTGGAATGGAATATATGTCCCCATAAATTTGGAAAGGTTTATCATCTCATTTCCTGGGACCTTTAATAGGTGTGGTGCTTTGACACAAACACACGCCATAACAAACGTACTCTGTGTTTTTAGTAAGAAATGCACTCATAGCACTGCCAGCTCGTTTGGACGGGTTGATCACGGAATCCGTAAACGGTATCTGGGATTGCTCAATATTAGTAATCTCAAAAAGTTAACATTGTTATGTGAGTTGTTACAACGCAACTTCAATAAACATACTTGTATGGTTAAGTGAACATTAAGGAGAATTTTTACTTTTTCGTGGAAGTTATCGGTCCTTTAGTATTTTTTTTCTTTTTCAACTCGTGAATTGGCAATCAAGATCGCTCACTGTGTATTCTATTTCGCTCATGTCATCGGTTTGATAACCGGTGTCAATCAATTTCGCGAGGGTCGTAATTGCGACCCTGTTCAAGCATTCAATTTCCCCAATCCGCTAAACAAATTATAAAATGAGCATTCCCAGTTTGGCAAAGCTTAGAAAAAGGCGCATAAATCAACACATACCAAAATTTTAGCTTATTGCTTAAGGATGCAGGATTAGTTTAAAAAAAAAATCCCTTTTAATTTTTTGAAAGTTTTCAATTAAGCCACATTTACAAATACTTGTTAGGAACCGAACATAAGGCTGAGGTGCCTCGGGTCTTTCAATTAGATATAAACATAGTTTTACTAAAGAAAACAAATCTTTTGAAGATGATTGCACTTTAGAAAACTGATGGCACATACAAAAAAAAAATCACATTAAACAAGAAAAAGAAAACAAATCAAATGAATTGGCCCACCCCATTTGCAACCTGTTTGTCATGTTCCCATGACAATAAACCTAAAACGGAAAAAAGAATAACCAATACTTTGTTTTGTCAATAAAATTGAATTGGAAATTATTAATTTTATTGACATTGAAACAGAAAATCGATTCAGACCATCGTAATTACAACGTGGAATTTATTGTCAAATTACTCATTTTAAATTAACCGAAAACCTATAAATGATTTGAATCAACTCAAAACGAAATTGAGCAAGCCTGTATCCCGGAAAAAAAAAAATCATTATGGTGCTTTGTGTCCGAAGTCGGCGCGCGAAATGAAATGTGGATATATTTATTCTTGGCTGATTAAATTTGAAATTGGCTAGGAAAACCAATAATATAGAAACCTCTGCGTCCAGCTTCAATAGTTGGTACGCCCGACCCTACAAAATGGCCTTTTGAGATATTTACCCTAGTAAAAGTTCGTGCCCTTATTTTTCTCATATCTTAAACCCTCGCTTACCAAGCCCCCCCCACCCCCCCACCAGTGAACTACTTCGCTCCGGTGGCGCGAAAATGCCAAAACTTTCGTACAGCTTCTAGCTAATCGTCTCTCATCCTTGTTTCCCGTCGTTTATCGAAAAAATGTAAGGTAGCACTTCCCCGTGGTTCGGGTATGCCGTCAATGTCGAATGGAGGGGGGTGGGGGTGGTTGCCTCCCAAGATATTTTATGGCGCATTTTTGAAAATATTATTCACTGTATAGCTACTAAAACTCTCTGTTTATGTAAAGCTAGCTAATTGCCATCATTTAGAGCTGAAAACCGCCATGAAAATCCGTATTACTACTTTTTTTAGCGCCAAAATTGGATTTTCGCCTATTTTCTGCTGGAAAATGCAATTTGCCTGACTCACGACTTGATGACGTAAGTGTGACGTTAATACTAGGTATGTTGGGACGTATTTTGGTATCAATGGAAAGAAGAGGGAACATAGCTACCACTGCTGATCAAAATCGTAAGCATCGGGTGCCTTATAACGAATTGAGAGGGGTGGTAATCCCCTTGGTAACACGTGTTACAAAAAAAGGCCTGTGGGTACGACGCGGGTCAAAATTGGCAGGATGCAAAACACATTTAAAATATTCAGCATATATCATATCATTTTCTCTGAGATTCTTCATATTGAGGGGAATGAATTAACTATTGTAGAATTCAACATAATTTATCAAAGTTACAATTTTTTTCAGGAAAAAAACATTTATTGAAAATCAACATGCTATGTGTAAAGGCTGAACCAGAATATGCTACTTAGAAATTAGAATCCTATAGGTGTGCTTACATACAGTGGTTTGGTCTTACCCTCTGCCAAGGCCTGGCATAGGTCAGCCGCGGCCGCTTTGCCGCTAGAATGATGAAATTTACGTCACTCCGAATCATTTCAGAATCGCTAGCGGTGACCAAGCGGTAAAACCGTACAAGCAATAAATTCGATCTCCTGCCAGCTGGGCTGGCGCATAGCCAAAGCGGCAAATCACATTGGGTTGACTGATCAACTCTGGAGCGGTGCCGCCATGACGTAGTTCAAGCGACGGCGCCGCTGACATATGCTCGATATCCTGCAAGCGGCGTACACCAAGCGGACACTAGATAATCACCTTAATCAAGTTAATTTATAGCAACACATTTTCTGGCAAACCTGCGTATCTAAAATTCGACACGTAAATTAACAGTCGATTTGTTCCAAATAAATCAGAATGGTAAAACGTACCCGAGTGGGGGGGGGGGGGGGTTTTTTTTTTTGTGGGGGGGGGGGTGGGGGGGGGGGGGGGGGTAGGAGGTGTTATCTCAAAAAACTGACGTAATCTGGCATG
>JAMKCH010002545.1:15000-38116 GCA_023653785.1 Ophioderma brevispina | reverse complement strand
ATGAAACTCCTCAAAAACTCAATTGTTTCACAAGGACTCTCTTCACAAATACCCCACCTCCCTACACCCATAATTTTGTGAGAATATTTTTCACTTCCCTAGATGATTGCCAAGACTCATTAGGTGGACCTCAAGTACCTTCAAAAATCAGTTATTCTTCTAGCACGCTCCTCCTGTTCATATAATTGAGTTTGCATTAGAACGAATTGAGTTTTCATGTGCTTTTTTTCAAGATCTTCACGAGTCTGCTGCAGGACTATGGTCAAACCTGGTCAATTTTGAGAAGTTTATCTTTTACCTGCTGTATCTGCTCGTCAGTCTTGTCCAGTGGAATTTTCAAGAGCACCAGACGATTATCCACAGAGGCCCACCTTTTGTCAATGTCATCCAGACGGGTCAAAATACAATCCAGTTTTGATCCACACAGGATAATGTATTTCCATCCATTGTCCTGGGTTCGCTCTAAATCACTGGATAACTGCAACAGCCTGGTAATAAATGGCGACGTCATAGGGTTGGTACACATACCGGTAGGCCTATCCCATCACAAGACAATGTAGTGTTCAGTACGGGCATCAAAAAGTTATAGGAATATCCGTATTCACTTCCATGGCATCGCATAAAGGTGGTAACCGATGCGCGAAAACAAATTCCAGTGAAAACACGAATAAGTCACTAACAAGTAGAAAGATACTTTACCCGACATCGTTGATATAAAGTTAGGTCTACCGGCAGTGGAATTCGTCGTCATAACATACTTCCTTGCACGTCGGGGTTTACGATGAAAAAAAAAAACATTCGCGGATAAGGTATAATGTCGGCCGCAAACTGATTTGATGGATAGATGGCGGTGGTGCACTCTCCCACATCTGTTGTTTTGTTTCGTAGCCCCCTTCCCCCGTTGAAAGATCTAAAATAATTTTAAAAAAATCCGACCAACGCGACCGACCGACCTGATATTTTTTCTCGTTATGCCACACAAACAATTTTTTTGTGGATCACAAAAAAAAAAAAAAATGCCCCTTTAAGTAGCTGCTCAAAATTAACATTGATATGGACAAATGCATTCATTCAATGTTTGCCATGTTAAAAAACAAATAATTAATCTCTACATTTTTTTGCTTTTTCAGGCGACCTTTTGAGCAGCAAGAGATCACAAGATGTAGAATAATTACTACATTGATACGAACAAGCTCATCTTAAGGCATTATGAACATCTTGGTGCTTCAAACTATTTGTATAATCACCGTCTTCAGTGTGACTCTCATCGGAGCTCTTCTTCCTCTCAAAGTCTTTGAAGATGTCAAGAAGACAAAGAGTCGAGCACGCCAGCATCGGTCTGAGCGAATACTCAGCTTCAGCAACTGTCTTGCTGGCGGCGTCTTCCTTGCCACATGCTTTCTTGGATTGATACCAGCAGCACGGAAGAAGTTTGAAGATGTCTTAGCTAAAACAAATTACCAGACAGAATACCCAGTGTGTGAAGCAACTGTTGTTGCAGGATTCTTCATCATTTTGTATATGGAACAAGTGGTGATGTCCATACAGGCTAGGTGGATGAATAAAAGAACCGATGATGTAAAAATGCAGAAGGTTAAGAAGGCAAGCACAAACAATGTTGCTTTGATAGATGATGATGAAGAGGAGGATGAACTTTTCAGTATGAATAGAGACAGAGAACCAATGCTCAAAGGATCATCAGATGGATGGATGGAGGATAACACAGATGGTGAAGAAAGTGGAGGTGCTCTTGATGCAAATAATTCCCACTTCCAAGGACATGACCATGGGCATTCTCATGGTGGATCAGGACATAGCCATCTTGGTGATGTGCAAGGGTCAGGCTTCCTCAGATCTCTCATTCTTCTCTTTGCTCTCTCCATACATTCTGTGTTTGAAGGCATGGCTCTTGGTCTCCAAGATGAGCTCAAGAACACCCTCTACTTACTCTTGGCGATGGTGCTCCATGAAGGCCTTGCTGCCTTTGCACTTGGTGCTAGCTTACTGAAAAATTCTGTCAGGTTTGTCCTCTATGTTCTCTATGGAGTAGCTTTTTCCAGTATGATACCATTTGGGACATGCATAGGGATGTTGATACATTCCTCCCGAGGTATTGTAGCAGATACTGTGTCAGCTATCATGCAGGCTCTGGCTGCCGGCATCTTCATATTTGTGACATTCTTTGAGATCCTGAATCATGAATTTGAGAAGTCTGAAGATCGGCTGCTTAAAATATGTTGTGCTCTTGGCGGGTTTGTTGTGTTAGCTGCCCTTGAAATTCTGGGCTAAGACTATACTGCTCTTTGTAGCTGTAGCTAAGATGTATATGGGGTGTTATATAACACATAAAAATATTTCTTTCATTTGATTGGTGGATACCATATCACGTGACATAAAATATTTGAGACTAGTTCCCCAAAATTTCACAAGAGGGAAAAAGTTCCCATAAAAAGCTACTATTTCCCCCATCACAGGGAAATAGTTCATTTTTATGGGAACTTTTTTCCCTGCTGCATTGGTATCTTGACTAGCCCTGAGTTGCGGTGGCAGCTGATCTCAAAGAGACTTGGCAAGATTTTCAAATGACAGACATATTTTTATATGTTATATAAAACAAATATTGACTGCGCTATTTCTTGAAATGGTGCAAAATTCCTCCCCTCGGTGACTGGAGAACGTGGCCAGCTATTTTCCCTGCCCTTCTGGTCTCGGGAAAATAGTTGGCTCACGGTCTCCAGTCCCCTCAGGTAGTTATTTGCACCATTTCCTCTAGAGCAGTCAATATTGTATAATATGCCACCTGAAGTTGTAGGTGCCATTGTACCTAACTGAGCTTACATTCGTAGTATTTTAACAGGTAAGAACAAATTACCACTTGTACAGTAAGAGTATTCTTCACTTTTGTATAATGATCGTATGTTCCCATAACATGTTCAATCTCCTAATAAGATCAATGGAACTCAAAAGCCTAGTGTGATACAAGGGCTCCGCCACATTAGCACCATATTCGCATCAACGTGGTACTTCCGAAATCCAGATCTGTGTATTGTGTTTGGTGGTCTGTCTAGACGTGGCCCACATTTTTAAAATGCTTATCAGCCATGAGTAAGTTGTGACAATTTAAAAACAATAATGTAATTCACTCATGTACATTACGAGAACGCATTTAAATGGGCACTGCGTGATCAGTATAAACTGTGTTAGAAGCTTTTTCCTATACTTACTGCCTACGCTGTGCAATAATACAAATCAGTGTGTCAACATGCCCGGTATGCAGGGGGGGGCAGTCACCCTCCCCCCCCCCCAAAAATCCACAAAAGGGGAAAAAATCTACTTTTTGGTGAATTTTTGCAATAAAAAGGTCCAAATTAGGGGGAAATTTTGACAATAAAGTCCCTTTTTGGTGATTATATTTTCAAAAAAGGACTCATTTTAAGGGTGGGGTTAGGTCCCTTTTCTCACAAAAAGGTCCACTTTTTCGAAGTCCCGCCCCTCCTAAAATAATCCTGCCATACGGCCTGGTAGTCCAACAAGCGTGGCCACTGAAGTAACACATTATCCATCATTAATTTTATCGGGTGTTTCATGAGAGCCCCCACCCATTATGTCAGAAGGTTTTTTTTTTAAAAAAAAAAAATGTAAAATTGACATCATCAGATGTCACACTTTGATGAAAGTGATTTTCAAAATGTATTGCAGTGTTTAAAAAACGGTTGTTCCAGCCAAGGGATAATTCACAATAGTAATAGTTAAACTTTCAAATATACTCCTTTGCCAAAAAAGTTCCCACCCCGCCCCTTTGTTCAGGATCTGTCAACACTTCTTTCAATAGGGGAGGAATTCTACAATGTGGTCTCTAAGAATCTGTTTAAGACCATATTTATAAACAATTTTTATGCCAATGGGAACCCTAGCTATATAGAAAGTGCAGATTTTCATTCAAAATTACAAAATTTTTCCCAGATTCACTCAAAATTGTGACCATGTTGATGATAAGAAATTTGGGGCTCCAGATGGGGGAGGTTGGCCTCATATGTTTTTAAAAACAACTTTTAGGAAATTTTTGAAAAAGTCACGCCATCAACAATACCAAAATAGCATGAAAAAGGTCCCATTTCATATACCGAAGGCTAAACATAGACCCATAGCATGGCCACATATCCGCTTATGGTCAATTGAGTATAGCCCCCGGGTGTTTAACCGTATTAGAAAAAAAGTGGATCAGATAGACGTGGGGACTCCTTCTATGTACAGCAACAATTTTTTGTATGGTTTTACAGGATTCATTCACACATTATGTTGATTCCCAAACACAAATCAGTTCTTGTATGCCTGATTAAATTTGTTTGGATTTTTTTTACAATTTCAATTAGTAAAATTTGCAATACAACCAGTCATCTCTGTGTATCTGTTGCAATTGCTTTTATCCATTTGTAATATTTTTAATACAGCAGAAGCAGCCCCATTTTAAATTCGTTTTTTCATTCATGTGTACCGCTTAATATTTATTTATTTGTTTTCATATGGAAAATTCAAAGTAACATGTGACTATGTTTGAACATATGGCTCATGTAATTATCAATAAGGCTTTTCGTTTCTCATTTTTGAGGAAAGAACAGCTTTTCGCAAGTGCCCATGTATTATTAAAATAGGCCCCGGAAACTAGTGCATATTTTTAATTTGGCTTTATTTATAAAAAACGTCCTTTCCTTATTTCTCTCGCTCGGTTTTTTTGTTACACACCCCCGGGGTGCCCACGCTCCCTCTACACAGCACCAAATTTTAAACACATTTCCTCATAAGACAACTTAGTTTATTATAATCATGTTTGTGTTTATACATTGTAGACCTTATGAAAAACAACTTAATTTTAAGCCTCTGACAAAATGGTACTTTTCATTTATATTATAGATCTTTTGTTCACAAAAAATCACTTCATGCATATTGGTTGACAATGGTTTTCATTTGGAGGAGATGTATGGATACCAAACTGAAAAAGCTTATGATATAGTGGAGTAGAAAAATAATAATGAAAGTGAAATAAAGCGTGCATGTGTCTGAGGTGAGCAAAACCTTTTAAGGGCGAGGCTCAGCTGAACAAGTATTTGACTTTGTGATAACAATCTGTCATGGCTCAATACAGACACGCACGAGAAGCCCTGAGTAACCATCAAAATAATGCTTCTATATCTCTGTGAAAAACCCACCATTTGTACAATATTTCTGATTTGATCATTACAATGTTAATAACTCATACATAGAATTCTATAGTAATTGGGTTTATTTGTGCCATGTGACTATCAATCGTTACCATCATCTCAATGGTCTACAATAACTATTAACCGTTGATAGTTTTGACTATCACATCCTCTATTTCCACCCCAACCTCCACCCGCCGATTTGTGTTTAACATGCCTGCGTTGTAAAGATGAGCGATAAAACGAAGTCTGATGAAGAGGTTGTGTTAGCACGTAATTTCGTACTATCATCTCCCGTTCGCTACTACTGTACAACGCCATAGCACTGTATGGAACTGTGGCAATCCGAACCAGTGGACGACGATGATGAAAAGTTTTCCTTGCAGCGATAACCTGGCGTCCCACTGAATCAACTCCTCGATTTGCGCTAGTAAATGAAGCAGATCTAGTGGATTTTAATTGATGAGCCGATTAAAAAAAACACAGCATCAGAAAATACGCTGTCCAGATTCTGTCCAGACTATGCTGTGAGCCACAGGGATCAGCCCTGACTTATTTGATGCTGATTTTGAACTTACTACTGTTTGGAGAAAAGATTGATGTCCAATGTGTCGCCGTAACATGTTGAAATTTTTAATCGGATTTGAAATTAAATCTGGAATCTGGAACTTTGATTCTTTGAACCTTGAACTCTAATTGAAACCTGGAAATATCACTCGTCAATTATGGGTCTACAAAAGGTAAGTTCGCTTTGTGCTTTTCTTTGAAAATCATTGAACTTTTCATCTTTTCAAGCCCTGAGCGGTGCTGTAGATCAGGCCAGGCTAGATATGCTATACATTATAAATGACCAAATCTATTGTAATGAGTTTGATAAAACACATTTAACTGGCCTTGTCTTCCGTGTGAGGGTAAAACTATGATCACTCGGTGAAAGAATGGATTTGTTTCCATTTCATCGCCTTGCGCCGTGAAGGAACAATCCATCTTTCACCCTGTGCATCATATTTTACCATCACACTCATAGGCATTTAATATTTGTATATATTAAACTTCCAAGTAACCAATCAAATGCTGATATATGGGCAGGTAGAACCCAGGGGGTTAATACCATGATTGAAGCTATCTGTCCTTGAGAAATTTCGAAGCACCTTGGTAATGGAATTGATTCACAGTAAATAGATTTCACTTTGGGGTAGGTTCTTCTTTTTTTTGCAGAAATTAAAGTGGCATTTTATTTATGAATCCACAGCCCTTGTTCCCCCCCCCCAGACTTCCCCCCCCAAAAAATTGGATATTTGTATCATCGAACCATTAATTGGCATAAGTATAGTATGTGTGCCTAATCTTACAAGTGCAAAGTTGATCTACTCTTGACGAATTGGCAATTTTGTATTTCTGTCCGTAATACAACACAGTGGCCTATGGGGCAATGTATCAAACCTTTGCTCATAATAACAAAACCAAACGTCAGAATCAACTTGAAATTTTGGGAGATAAATTTCTTCCTCGTGATACGAGTGAACATAAACTAAAAATTACTACTAGGATCACGAAATGCACCCATTAACCCCTCACAGCACAAGTACTACAAATACTACGAACTGACCTGAGACAAGTATAACTATTCATCTCAGTCTACTAGTCCATAAGCTGCCATCATTGGATTTTCCGTTCTTTGCACCCAACCTGGTGATTAATTTTTCCCCATATAATCACCTGACGGGATGTTCCCCTTACTAGCATGAGGTATTTTCCGCTCAGATAAGCTGCACGTTAGCTGTTCTGCCCAGTTCAAAATGGCCGCTATTGTTTTTATGTAAAACCCGCTATCTTTACAGATCTAATTATATCCACACTAGCGATCATCAAGTTTCTAACCCTCCTAAGGGGTTACATCATCTAGAGGCGTCCAGATTGGCGGCCCGCAAAGAATGCATATTTTGCCTAATGAACTTAAATGGCAATTTGTTGAAATAAGACCCTGGATGAATTTGGGAGCTGCCAAAAGATTTAGAGGCATTTAATTACTACAGCTTTTTTTAAGATGGCTGTGATTATATTTGCTCTAGAGTACGTAAATTAGGAAGTAAAAGCACCCTAACCATACATTTTGCGAGGTTGTGTAAACCACGCTTCTAATAATGCGCCAAATCATTTGCAAGATGTAAAAATATTAAAGTGGGGTATTGACACGTCCAAGAGATGCTGTCACAATAGCTTGTTACTACTTGGTCTATATAACATAGTTACTGACTTCTATAATTTCATAGGAAACAACAGCTTCAATCAACCTAATCATAAATCATATATATGGGTGCGACTGTTATTTAAAGGTTCAACGATAGATTTCACACATATCATTTGTCCCCAAAAAAATCGAAAGTACGATTTTTGCCCTGAGTAAAGCTTTCCATCAAACATAATCCCATCTGAAAGGATTAAGCGAGAAATGTTTCTTTCTTCTTTGGTACAAAATTGTGTGAAATTTCTAATTTCGTATAGGAGCAAATCGAAATTCAGCTTGATGTTTTATATTGAAATTAAGCAAATCAAAAAATCACCCTTTGTTTCTCTGTTTTAAGACATTTCTGGCGCAAATACCTGGTAAAAAATCTATTGAGTGTGTACTATATGAATTACTATTATGACACAATAGTTGGGTTCTTCAAAATCTCTCGTTGCAACCTTTACAGACTACTCAGTGCGTCATATGTGTTTCCCAGTAAATAAAAACTATGCTTATGAAGACGTGAAACAGTTGTCTCATATGTAGAAGTAAAATTCAAATATGGTGACCTAACTTTCTTATCGAGCACATCAAGTGCTTCTTTGTTTCTGACTTGTGTACCATCACTCCTTCGTCCTCTCTACTCTGCCGAGATCAGCTTCCTTCCGGCGTCACTATTGTGGAGTGGTCTGCACTTTTCCAGGAAGTAACGGGAGAAGATTGCGAAAATGTATCATAGTTTTTCTTATGGTTCTTATTATTCGAAAAAGATGTGTCAGGGCAATTTTCTTCTTGATTTATTTCCCCGGAGCGGGTAATAAAAACCGCCGCCATCAGAGTTAAATTCATTACGCAATATACAAATGTTCCATCATTTCCCTTTTTTGGTGCTCTCAAAATTTACTCGCATTCTACCCCCCTCAATTTCATTGTGTACATTTAACAAAACTGCCTCCTCCCGGCGGCCATATTGGACACTTAAATGTTTAAGCCCACTTTAGGAAGGAAAAACTTCATTCGTTTAGTCCTATCACCAAGTTCTCATCACAATAACGAAAATACAATAGCAGTTTTTCATAAACAAGGTGGCCATTTTGAATAGGCATTACTCGGTAATGTGCAAACATTTCGGGGCGGAAACATTCCTAAGCCTAGTCAGGGGGAACACCCCCTTTTAAGGTGATATATTGGAAATTAATCACCAGGTGGTGCAACAAACTCGAATTTTAAGGCCCGTACGAACCTGGCTTATGGACTATACAAGAAGAAAGGAAACCACACAGAAAGGAAAAAAGAGGGTGCATTGTTCTCTTCTCAGTGCAGTGTATTTTGTAGTATTTGGTACTGAATGTAAAAGATAGTTTCGGGGGTTAGGGTTAATAAGAGTTGTATTGCAGTGCTTGATTGTAGAATTCCCATTCTCATTATCAGTATATATTTAGAGATATTTATGAATCATAGTACAACCACTTCCAGCAGAATTACAGAGATACAACAACCACCAGCCATACTTAAGATGTAGTTTGTGGTTTATTTTCTCAGTTTTTGAAGAATATATTCTTGTACTTTTATCTTTTGCCATTTTTGAAGAAATGAATTTTTTGACCATTGGTCCACGATTGTAAAATGCGTTTCATTGAGATGATTCATTATGATTGTGTGTTAATTATACAGACAAATCAAAACCTATACTACATTTATCTTTCTCCGAGTCAAGCCACAGTGACATCAAACCGTTCAAACAGCCATTTTTTGCTTGTACATTTGGTGCAACCCACCTTTTTACGCGAGCGTGCGTACGCCAGTGCTTTGATTCAAAGCTTGCGTTTTCGTGCTGCGACTGTTACTGCATTACCATGACGTCACTGACTCGAGTTAGCTGAAAATTTGAGACCAATTCCGCTGTCCTATTAACCATGGAACCAGTTCATCACAACAGAAGTATATGGTGATAGTGATTGGGCATGTGCCATACGGGGGGATTAGATTTTATAGGAACTCGTGTGCAGGCCTTTAATTTTATGCAGCGGTGCAAATCTTTTGTCAAAAGGTCAATCAAACAAATCCTCTCACTGTTAAATACAAGTCTTGTGATTGACAATTCGAACTTTACATGTATTAATTTTCCTGTAATTATTGTTAGTTTATACTCTCATCAGTACACAACCACACCCTAGCCTTCCAAACATGTTTTTTTCATACGTGTTTGTTGTATGTATCTCTTGCACAAACCAGATGTTTGAAAAGACTAGTAATGGCCAACGTCTACCAATGAAGTATAAACCCCCCATGACTATAAAACATAGGTGTTTTGAAATATCAATCCCCTGATGGCATTGCAATGTGCCTATACTGTACTGTACGAAACACATGTCAGTACTTAGTGATTCCAAAGTTTAAGACCCCAAGACATGATCATGCTAAAAATTCCCTACTAAGTACTAACGCTTTATGGGCTGAAAAATGACATAAAGTTCAGGGTTTTTTTATGGTTAAGAATGGACTTTTTGTGGATCACATGACCCATTGATGTGAATTTCCAAACTGGTGCATTGTGGGATTGACTCAATACACCCTCTTACTATATATACTGTGCTGCTTCTCATCTACTATTATTGCTTGGTTATAGCTTACATTACAAAAACACCAGTAGCAGCATTGTTCAATATTCTTAAGTGTCTTCTAAAGGGTAATTGTGTGCAAATATATTTCAAAAACCAAAACATACAGAACCTTGAAGCTTATCAATATTGTACTGAAAAAGTGGTAATTGTAACTATTAGGTAAAGCACTTTTTTAATTTTGGACCACAAACCATCCAAAACACATCAAATCCTTAAAGCAATATAGCACCTTTTTTTGAAGAGTGCCCCCCCCCACTTTTTTTATTTTTTGACAAAAAATAGCTTTTTTGCACAGTTGCATATTGGTAATTTGCTAGTAAACTATACCTGTGAATGGTAAAGCTCAAACTTCTCTTTGTGTCGCATAAGAAAAAGAATTTCTAATCGGAATAAATTAATATTTGGATCCCGAATAATAATTGACAGCTGCAATGTCTTGCAGTGTAAAATATGCTGAAGAGCCCCATATTCAATGCTTAAGACTGCTCTGTTGGTGTCATGCAATTCAAGTTAGGATCATTTTGTGAGAAGAAATAGATAGATTTTTCCAGCGCTGCTGTTGCATACAGCACCTGAACAGAAGAACTTGCAGGGGGGGGGATCCCACTAGTGGGTTTTTGAGTGAACTTGAGTGAAAGATACAGAATCCCACTCAAACCCACTCAAATCCACTCAAAGCTAAAAATCAATACACCACTCACTTTTTGGCAGACTTTCCTGTCCTGTACTGTAGGATCAGGGATCCGAATCTAATTCAAAGTCCCTCTTTTATATTGCATTCACACATTTTGAGCATTTCTCTTCACAGGTATAGTTACTAGACAATTACCAACCAAACTGTGCTAAATCTCAAATTATAAAAATTTTGGCACTCTTCAAATTGCCTATTATTGCTTTAAGTCCAAACGTTTTAAATACAATTTCAAAATCATTGAAATTGAATTGTTTTTCCTATAGCAGAACCACTTTAAAAAGGCTGATCCGAGATTTTTCCCGATGAGACCGGCACATCGAATTTTCAAACAAATATGCTTTTTGCCATATACATAATGCTTGCGCATATACTATTCAGCTGTGTTAAATAGGCTCAAATCGAAGTCATTCATATAGAAAATCCCAGTTAGTATAAAATTCTGGATCCCTAATTTCCTGTTATACCGTAGCCTATGATACTGTATACATCCCATGAAAACAATAAGGTCTGATTCATCTCAATAACTTTGAATTAAGCATTTAGGCGACTTATCTTTAGTTGCTAGATGGTGTTAATTACTACACCAAAAATTATTTTGAAATCTCTGAGTCAGCCTTTGAATTTTGCTCTTTAAAATGAACCATTAAGGCTCTTCTATTCAACATTGTTTCTCATTGGCAAAATCCGGTCGTAAAATACAGCTGTGCTAACAGCTGTCATATGTACAAAAATGATCATAAAATCGAACAAAACATAAAACCAACAAACCATCTGAGAACTGATCTAATTGTCATCTATTTACATCCTGTTGGAAGGGGAAATTTTGTGTGTCTGTATTTTATGCTATTATGTACTTCTATAAATTGAATACCTTATGAAGGACGTGCCCTTCATACTGGCCTTACAGTGACAATAAGAAGACCAGTACCATTGTGTTGTTAAAGGTCCCAGGAAATGCAAATAGAATTGATGTGGTTGTGTCAAGCTCTACAAGGAGGGACGAGAAGCATTCAATATTTAGTTTGGTGATGACAGCATTAGTGAAACTATAGATTTCATGGAGGTAATAGAAATTCATGACTGTGGTGAATCCATTCATATCACCCTGAACTGAAAATATAGTTTCCCTAATGATGTCACTGGTAATTCTTTTTTGTGGCCCTGTTTATTGGAATGGATGCCACCCCGTAATATTTTTGGAATATGTTTATTCATCTCATTTTCTCCGGACCTTAAGAGACCCTGGCACATTTGGGGGGGAAAAGATGTCCTCTAGATTCTTTTCCAAAATTGGATAATTTTTGCATGGTTTGTAAAAGCTTTTATATACTTGAGCCCTCACCTGAAATTAAACCCAGGTCAAAAGTTAACCCCTTCAGAACCAGAAAATGAGATTAAGTTTTGGGTCATCTTTTATCACAGCCTTTCCCATTGTTAAAAGGGCAGGCAAAACATCCTAATAGGGTCACCATACCTATATCAATTCAAATTACTCATTTTAAAAACGACCACATGAATACTGAAAGTAAATATGTACCTTTAAGGATGAGCAGCGATCATCGAAAGAATCAAAACTGTGGACTGCATGTTTTTGACTTAGAATCAGGGATATGTGTACAATTCATATAACTGCTTTAATGTAAATCAAAACCACCAAATAGTGAAAATTAATGTATTTGAGGAATCTTGTCATCCCGTCTCCCGCAAATAGACACAGCTCGACGGCGTCTCAAAATCTGCACTAAACACTGATCGTGGGTTACACAGTAACACAATGAACAAAGGATCAATATTCTTGTGTTTGAGTCAAGACGACTGAGCATGGTGCCGCACAATCACACGCTGAAAATCTGGTGATTTCCCGGGAAAGGCTTTTGATCTCAAGTCGGAATTTAGATGTATGGAAATTACAGAATCAGATCAAAGTACCGCCGTGTCCTAATACACGGATTTCAAGCCAACCACTTGCAGGTGGTATGTTCGCATATCCAGCCAGTACAAACATACAAAAATATGAATTTTGATATTTTTTCGATGTTTCGGATTAGCAATCGCTGCTAATCCCTTTAAAGGTGCACGAGAGATTCACATATCAGTGTCCCTAAAAATCGAAAGTTCGAATTTTTACTCCCCTGATGTAAGCTTTCCATTAAACATATACCCATCTGAAAGGATTAAGCTGGAAATGTTTTCTTTGGTACAAAAAATGTTGAAATTTTTATTTCGTATATGCCATACGCCAATTCAGCCTATGTTTAACATTGAAATATAAGCGAGCAAAATCACATTTTTTTCCGCTTTTAAGACATTTCTGTAGTTAATACAAGGTAAAAATCTATTGAGTTTCTAATCTATTGGAAATTAACTATTATTACACAATATTTGGGTGCATCAAATCTCTCGTTGCACCTTTAAGGTGCAATGAGGATTTCAAGTCATCTATATTTTCTGTATATGTAGTGATTTCATATATAATCAACACTTCATAGAATCCCTACCTTTTTTTTTTATTTTTGGCCTTTGTCAGAACCAACTTAAATGAAAACAAGGCGGTTTGCATATGCTGATATTTCAATAGAACACATAGGCTGAATTTCCTATTTGCTCCCAATAGTGAATTGAAAATTTCACAATTTTTGTACCACGAAACCAGTTTCTATTAGCTTATCCTTTCAGATGGGGATATTGTTGATAGAGAATCATTTGGCACCAGGCACAAAAATCAGAATTTTCACATTTTAGGAACATCTTTTATTTGCAATCTCTCATTGCAACCTTTAAATCACAGTTGATTGAAAATATGCAAATGAGCTTATTATATTCATAATAACCTGTCCAAAAAGTAGACAGCACATGACCCTGTTTCATCGCTGTGTCCATGTTAGAAGTATTGATTATTATTTAGGGCTGTAGAGTGGGATTAATGAATTTCTTGCAAATATGCAAAAATCCTCATATATATTCAGAACCGCCCAAAATTATACAGCACAATGACCTCATGGTTCTATCACCGTGCTACTTTGAAGTTCATTGCTATTTAGTCTGCAAGTGATTAATAATGTTCTATGCAGAGTTGCAGACATCCAGTCAGGCATCCGTCTGCATGATCACAGCTCCTCAAAAACATGGTTGTGGGGGCCAAAAATATACTCAATTCCCCTTTTGAAACTTTTTTCATAGGGTAACAGTGATATTTTACCAATAATCGCTTTATTAAACAGGCAAATATCATGTCATTTGGAAAAAAAATACAAAATTGACATAGAAAATAGTTATTACTTCACAATTTTTAGCTGTAAACCTGGGAAAAATAAAAATATTTTTCTTTTTTTAAATTGTTATCTTTGTTTGCATGTTTCTGACTGCTTTTCCTGTAATGGGCAACTCGTTGTTACAGCATTTGTATTTGACACTTCCGTCGCATGAGTGCAAAAAGGTCATAAGTGCCAAGCTGCCATTTGGCAGAAATTCACATCAACATACTACGATTCCAAGTCTTTGGTCATGGCTCTTGAAGGTTCCTTCCAGCAAAGAATCACCCGAAGAACCATTTTCAAGAGCCACTACTCAAGGAAATATAAATTGGAGTATTTCTCCATAAATGGCGCACACAAATGCTAGCTTAGATATATCCCAGATAGACTCACTACAGGAATCACAGCGGCCTATCTTGTCAGTATGAGTGAAACTGTATTCAAACCTTTTACAGGAATTTAAAGCAATAATAGCACATTTTGAAGATCGCCCCCAATGTTTTCCAAATATTTTGAAATTTTTTGCATCAGATTGTATTTGTCTTGGCGTAGTACAGCTGGATGAGGGGGCTCGTGAATGTAGAGCTTGGCATTCTCTCTGTCCCGGGCAAACGAAGGAATTTTTGGAATTAAAAAGAGAGAAAAAAAGTGATTTTTAATTACGACTTTCCTGTTGCCAAATACAAGGTAGAAATCTATTGAGTGTCTATCTATTTGAAATTATTACTATTATGACCTAATATTTGGGTGCCTTAAAATCTCATCATAATATTTCAATATTCAATGTAAAACATAGGCGAATTTCGTATTTGCTCCTATCAAAATTTAGAAAATGCACAATTTTTTGTATCAAAGACCAGTCACTTAAGCCTTTCAGATGGGGATATTATGATAGAAAGCTTTACAATCAGGGCAAAAATCATAACGTTCAATTTTTTTAGGAACACCTGATAGGTGAAAAGCGCGCGGGCCAGGGAAAGCAAGAAGGAGGCGGGGGGGAAAGGGCCCCCCCAAGGGAAACAGAAGGGCCGGGGCGCGCGGCGGGCGCAGCGCGGCATAGTCAAAGAAAAAGCTGTGGCCTGCCCCCCTGACCCTTTGACCCTGGCACGTGACCTTTGATTCAATCAACATATGAGGGATCGCACGGTGCACCTATGATCAAAAGTTTGGTTCCAATTGACTTCAAGTTTCAATTTAGATTAAATTTAACATTTTTAGCCCATTTTTCAACTTGACCCTCACATGACCTTTACCTTTCAACATGACTTTTGACCTCATCACCATAATGACGGATCCCATTTGTGCACCTATGACAGAAGTTTGGTTCCAATTGAAGTTCAACTTTTCCAATTGAGGTCAATTAACACAAAAAATTAACAAGTTGTGACACACACACATCCACACACACATCCACACCAGACTCCACACATACACAAACGCACAACAATTGCTAAGTGGTCCTGCCAGCTATAGCTGGCGGCCCACAAAACTGCAGTTTTTGCACAGCTTCATTGGTAATTTGCTGTAAATATACCTGTGATGGGAAAGCTCAAACTTCTCTTTGTGTCGCATGCGAAGGAATTTTATAATCAGGATAATATCGGATCCCAATAATTATTCAACAGCCGCTTGAAACTAAATATTCCCAATATACAATGCTTGTGGAAGTCCCCCTCCACATTTCAATTGCGTTAGCTGTCTTTTGGTTTCATGCAAGTTCAAGTAAGAATCATTTACATAAATGAGACAGAATTTCATTTTCCAGTGCTGAAGTCCCTCCTTTTATGATGCATGCACACTTTTGAGCAACATTATGCACAGGTATAGTTTACTAGACAATTACCTACACAACTGTGCATAAATCTCACAATTTGAAAATTTTGGGCACTCTTCAAAAATGTGCTACTAATTGCTTTAAGTCAAAAGTTAAAAAATACAATTTCAATAAATTGAATTGAATTATTTTCATAGCAGAAGCACCTTTAAAGGCCGACTCTGAGATTTTCCGATGAGTGACGCACTCAATTTTCAATCAATAGACTTTTTGCATGAACATATGCTTGTCCATATACGTTCCCTGTGTGAAATACGAGGCTCGAATTCCTTCTATAGAAAATCACAACTTTTATAAAACTTCGGATTCTGAATTTCCTGTTATAACGCGATATCCTATTGTACTGTGATCTGCATGAAAAACACTATCCGTTACTCTCTAACCTTTGAATTAACATTTTTAGGTGACTATCTTTAGTTCTAGATGGGTTAATTCCCACACAAAAAATTATATTTCAAAATCTCTGATTCAGCCCTTTAATTTTCTCTGCCTTCTATTCAACATTGTTTTCCGGCGTTGCAATCTTGGTCGTAAAATACAGCTGTGGTCCAGATGTCACATGTAACAAAAAATGATCATAAAATCGAACAAAATCATAAAGCAAACAAACCACTGAGACCTGTATCTAATTGTCATCAGGACCGGAAGATTTATTTACATCCTGTTTGGAAGGGGAAAAATTTGTGTGTCTGTATTTTATTTCTACATGTACTCTATAAATTGATATACCATTATGAAGGAGTGTCCTCCATACTGTCTTACAGTGACAATGAAGACCAGTACCATTGTGTTGTTAAAGGTGTCCCAGAAATGCAAATAGAATTGATGTGGTTTGTATCAAGTCTACAAGGAGGGCGAGAAAGCATTCAAAATTTCGGTTGCACATACACAACTTCTTCCAATACAATTTACAAATGAAAGAGTCGCTGCTTATTACTCTCATTACTGAAGGTGAGTCATGTTTTATACAGCTTGGGGAGATTTTGGAAATTCTGCAATATGTGTTCTGACGTTCGAGAGACTTTTTTTAGGACCTCAGGTGATCAAATTAATATGCGCAATGATATGGGAAAATCCTGGTATGGTCCTTGGTATCGGAAGCTGAAACAGATTTAATAAGACTTTCCGTTGTTTAGTGTTGGTGTTGGTTTTATGTTAGTACTGTTGCGCCATGAGTCAATCCGTAAATTGGGGGGTGAAAAAGACCCTAACTAATCGTCGTGTGAATAACTAAGCTCAAATCCTTCATAATAAATACAACTTTGTTATAAAATTCCTGGATTCTGAATTTCTGTTATACACAGTATCCTCTGGTCACTGTGATACTGCATGAAAAGGGAAATCCGATTCATATCTAACTTTGAATTAAGCATTTTAGGTGACTTCTTTAGTTCTAGATGTTTAATTACCACACAAAAAAATTATATTTCAAAATCGCTGAGTCAGCCTTTATTTTTCTCTGCTCTTCTATTCAACCTTGTTTTCCTCCCCGTTGCAAATTTTGGCGTAAAATACAGCTGGGTCAACAGCTGCTCCGACATGTAACCCAAAATGATCAATACAATCGAACAAAATCATAAAGGCAACAAACCAACTGAGAACTGATCTTAATTGTCCATCTTATTAACAATCCTGTTTTGGAAGGGGAAACTTTGGTGTTTCTGTATTTTATTTCTACATGTACTAACGTCGAAATTGAATACCTTATTGAGGAAGTGTCCTCCATACTGTCGTTCATTGACAATATGAAGACTCATACCATTGTTGTTAAAAGGTCCCGGAAATGCCAATTAATTGATGTGGTTTTTGTATCGAGTCCTACAAGGAGGGACGAGAAAGCATTCAATATTTGGGTTGCCATACAACACTTCTTCCCAATACAATTTTACAAATGAAGAGCGCTGCTTATTCTTCTCATTACTGAATGGTGATGTATGTTTGTTATACAGCTTGGGGAGATTTTTGGAAATTCTGCAATAATGTGTTTCCTGACTTTCGAGAGACTTTTTTAGACCTCAGGTATGAAAATTATATGCGCAATGATAATGGAAAATCCGGTATGGTCCCGGCTATCGGACGCTGAAAACAGATGTAGTTAAATAAGACTTTCAGTTGTTGAGTGTTGGGTGTTGGTTTTATGTTAGTAACGTTGGGGCATGAGTCAATCCCGGAAATTGAGGGTTTAAAAAGTACTCCTAAATAGCGAGATTATGCCGATATAATGGGTTACTAGTGCGATTTACTATCTGTGTCGGTATTACTTAATCATTCCTGAACCTCACAGTGTATCAATTTGCAAGGTGACATTTAATTTTAATAAGTGACAAGTGCAAATATTCATGGCTATTTCGCTGCAGTGGACCAAGTTTGTGAACTGCGATGCATGGGAGTATTGATTGCTGTCATAATTATATGCTCGGAACCGTGTCTGTGGGCGCGGTGAAGCATGGTTTGCATGACGACGTACAATGTACCCACATATTTACTTTACTCATTCGGTGTGTTATACTTAGGTCAGTCCCCGAATGTACTAACAACTACACTGCGCGAATTTCCGTCGTGACTAGTGTCGTGCTTGTCTCACTAGAATCTTCTATCAGGCTTCAATAGAGAGTTTGTTTGCGTGGGTTGGTGATGACATGCATTAGTGAATATAGATTTTTCAGAGAGTAATAGAAAATTCCCGGTGACTGGTGTGAATCCATTCATGACACTGACTGAAAATCATAGTTTCACTAATGATGTCACTGGTATGTATTCTTTTTTGTGGCCCTGTTTATTGGAATGAATGCCCCGTAAAGATTTAAGGGAATAGGGTTTATCATCTCATTTCCTGGGACCTTTAAAGAGACCCTGCAACATTTGAAATGTGTGTCCTCTAGATTTTTCAAATTGATATTTTTGCATGGTTGTAAAAAGCTTTATATTACTTTACATTAGCCCTCACCTGAAATTAAACCCAGGTCAAAAGTTAGACATCCCTTTCAGAATACCAGAAAATGAGATTAAGTTTTGGGTCCATCATTCAATTTCACATGCTCTTTTTCCCCATTTATTTAAAAAGGGCAGGCAAAACATCCTAATAGGCTACCATACCTTATCAATGTCAATTCATCATTTTAGAAAAGACCACAATGATACTGAAATTAAAGATGTACCCTTTAAGGTGCAAGAGAGCTTTCAAGTCATCCATATTTCTGTGATATGTAGTGATTTCATATCTATTGTTAGACAATTCATACAATTCCCTACCTTATATTTGGTATACAAGTAACTTAAATTTAAACAAAAGGTAAAGGCGATGTTGGCATATGCTATATTTCAATAGAAAACTAGGTTGAATTTCCTATTTCTCCAGTTGGAAATTAGAAATTTCCAATTTTTGTACCAAAGAAGGTTCTATTCAGCTTACTCTTTTCAGATGGGGATATTTTTTATAGAGAGCTTGCAGCACCAGCACAAAAATCAGAATTTTCACATTTTTTAGGGACCGGTCTGTATTTTAAATCTCTCATTGTAACCTTTAATCACAGGTAATTGAAAATCTGCCATGAGCTTTTAATATTTCCCATAATAACCGTCCAAAACGTGATACGCACATGACCTCATGTTTCATCACGTGTGCCATGTTAGAAGTTAATTGATTATTTAGTTTAGGCTGCGGAGTGGATTAATGAACTTTTTGTGAAAATATGCCAATGAGCTCATTAATTATTCAAACCTGCACAAAAAGTATCAGCACGACCGCATGCCACATTTGAAGTTCATTGTATAACAAAAACGTTTTAGTCTGTCGAGTGGGATTGATGTTCTATGCAGACATAATCCAGTCGGACATTATGCATGATCACTGCTTCCGTATGCCAAAGAGTTTAGACCAGGTCTAACGTTAGACCCCGGTCTAAGTTAAATTTTGGTCCCACCAGAACAGACATTTTCCTTTACAGCGGACACGAGGTATTTTGTATTTATTTTGCAATTGCATTTAAACTTTCAATTGCTAGTTACTTTAGAAGGGAATGTGAATAACTATCATTTGAGGCCAAACTACTTCTTGACTTAAACCATGTCTAACTTTTGTGCATATGGACCATATGTCCTCCATAAAAACAAGGTTGTGGGGGCCAAACATATAGAGCTTCCCTTTTGAAACTAGTTCATGGTCATGTGATATGTTACCCAATTTCAGTATCAATCATATTTTATTGAACAGGCAATCAATGTCAAGTTGGAAAACCAAGAATATTGTTTTACCATTAGGCAATAGAATTGAACTGGTCAAATCGTGTATAAAACCATGTGAAATAAGTAAAAATATCTAATGAAAATGAAATCTTTGCTTGCTTTTGGGTGTTTGGTAGAGTGCTTTCCTGTAGTTGCCCACCAAAGTTCTATTTCAAATCACAATGATATCGTCACCTAGTGCAACCGACAGACCTTCACATTTTTTCTCTGTAAGGCAAACAATTTTTTACCTAAGCAAGGAGAGAGCCTCAAATGTGCAACATCATTAAAAAGGAATTATGCAACTCGTCATTGTTACAGCATTTGTTATTTAACACTTTGTCGTGCGAGTGCAAAAAGGTCGTAGTGCAAAAGCTGCCATTTGGCAGAAATTCACATCAAACATACTATAATTCCAAGTCTTTGGTCAGTGGCTCTTCACCCAAAGAACCATTTTCAAGAGCCACACACTCAAGGAAAGATACACAAATGAGTTAATCTAATACATGCAGCACACAATTCGATGCTTAGATATATCCAGATAGAAATCCATTCATGGATCACAGCGGCCATCTTGTCAGTATGAGTGAACTGCATTCAAACCTTTACACAGGAATTTAAAGCAATAATAGCACATTTTTGAAGAGCGCCCCCAATTTTCACAGTTGTATGGCATTGGCGGTATACTATACCTGTGAGTGGTAGAGCTCGAAATTCTCTGTGTCGCAAACAAATGAATTTTGTAGCTCCGATAATAATTCAACGGCTGCTGGAAATGTCCTTCCAATATGGAATAACCGGGAAATTGAGCCGTGTACGGGTCTACGCTCATCCATAGTTGTTCCGTCGGTTCAGCAAGTTAAGTTAGAGGTCATTTCTGTGAGGTGGCACTTATTTCATCAGGACGGACATAATAGCCAGAGCTGGAAATGCTAAGTTTAAGTACAATCGGGGATCCCAAGTCTAATTACAAAATCGCTGATGATAAATACGCATCGTTGAGCATGGTCAATTTGCAAGATAGTTTACTAGACAATTACCAACACAACTATGCAAATATATCAAATTTGGAAAATGGGGGACACTCTTCAAAAATGTGCTGTTATTGCTTTAAAAGCCTAATCACCACTTTCTTAGTTTAGTCACTCTAAGGATGCAGATACTATTTTAGTTTAACAAAGAGTAGATCGGTACAAATTTTGTTATAACAACTTTGTTGTGCTCCTTTGAAATTTTAAAACACTTACCTCTGTGCCCACTTGGATCCTCCTCCTTTAAAAATTCCAAAATAGTCCTGTTTTGGGTCATGCAAATATGTAATATACAAAACTATTATTGGTTTAGAAGGAAAATTAGAGGGCCCACTATTTTTCAAGGACTGCGACGGGCTTCCCCCGTAACCCAAAAACCAGGGTTGCAGATGAAAGGCACAAGCCATTACTAAGAGAAAATAGTGTGCCCAATTTCTTTCCGATATAACCAGCGGGGGACAGGTGGGGCCAAGTGCCGCCCTGATAAGAACCAGACCCGACACCCCCAATGAACTGACCTTTAGTACATTGTTTATATGGAGAAGGACCCAACATTGTAGTATGCCTTGTTTTATTACACCTCACTGTGACTCTGGGGATGAAGTTGTAGGGAAATAGTCCAAACTATTTCCTCAGGAAAATAGGACTTGCCAGTCGGAATCAGCCAATGGATAGCATGATATGTTCATGAATAATGAATGTAATAATACAAACTACATCATTGGCCCTGTGATCACAAAAAAAAATGTTTGCCTGTCCAGACCGAACCCGTTCATTGGGATTCGGTTGAATCATTTAATTACATTCATTTGTTATGCACACCGTACATTTATTCTGTTTCACCCTCTTTGTGGTAGTAGAGTGGATGTGTGACACCCACCCATGCCGTGGTAATTATAAGTGTGAACAAAGATGGCAACTGCGTGTAAATCTAATTCCACACGATTTCCCACCACTGCCATGCGGTGAAACAGAGTCTGGGCAGCTTAAATTGAGAAGGTTTATTATATAAACAAGGTAATTTTAGTACATCTAATTAAAAGGCCAATAAAAAGTATTACATCATTTACTGAAGGATGAAAAACATTGTGGTTAAGTCGAGCTGTAATCACAAGCAATCATGGTCAACTTGCACGTATACGTATTTGCAAAATAGCTGCATGAAAGTGTACAACTTTTAGTGAAATTGTGAGTCAGAAAATTCACCTGTTAGGCCCTAAATCCACTCAGATCATGCAGTTCTCCAGTGAGATGACATCAGCATAGAAATTGTGCAATGGAATATCAATGCCAGAATTCTTTTTAAATCACCAATTGCTTAAAAAGGTGCAAGAGGCTTTTCCAGTCAAATATAATTTCTGTGTATGTAGTGATTTCATATAGATTAGACACTTCAATAGATTCCATACCATTTATTTGGCTACGAAATAACTTCAAATGAAAAACAAAAGGTGATTTGTAATTGTATATATGCTTATATTCAATAGAAACATAGGCTGAATTTATCTTTGCCTCATATGCAAAATTAGAATTTCACAACTTTTGTACCAAGAATTAGTTCTCAGCTTATATTTTGTAGCAAGCATTAGACCAGTGCCCAAAATCAGAATTTTCACATGTTCGGGGACACCTGTTATTTGACATCCTCGTTGCACCTTTAAAGACCTTGGCCTAACCACCTATGATACAATCTGTCTGTCTGGCTCATTACAGGGAACAACATGAGATAGCCTCTGAGTAAACAATCAAAATCTGTGTAAACCATACAACATTTTTGACAATATCCCTGATTGGCTCATTTATATTACCTGCCCAAGTAACCAATGAAAATAGTGCTTAGGTGCCAATAGACAGGCAGGTATAGACAAACACGCATCATTATAACAATGACTTGACACAGAGTATGTAACGATCTGATGAGAGGAAAAATGACGAGCAAAAAATGGGAAATAGAGAAAGAAAATGTGAGAAGGGTCAAGTTTTTGTTCACCAATGGCTACTAAGTTGCTTTCATCCATTTTCTAAAT
>JAMKCH010002545.1:0-12500 GCA_023653785.1 Ophioderma brevispina | reverse complement strand
CTTTTTTTTTTTTTTCTTTTTTTTTTTTTTTTTTTTTTTTTTTTTTTACTGGAAACATCCTTAATAGAAATAGCCGGGAATTGCGCATGACGTGTCTACGCTCATCTATTAGTTTTTCCGGCGGTTCAGGCATGTCAAGTTTGAGATCATTTCGTGAGGTGACACTATTCCTAATGGACAGAAATATATTTGCGTTCCGCCATTAAATTACATCAGGCGTCCTGATTCTAATTACTAAAATCGCTTCTTTCATGAAAACACCCATTTCGCGTATGACCATGGCAGGTATAGTTGCATGGACATTACCAAACACAACTGCTGCAAAATCAAAATTTTGAAAATGGTGGGCGCTCTTCAAAAAAATGTGTTGTGGGCTATTTGCTTTTAAAGGGGCAGTTCATGATCTATACAAGCCTTGTCCCCCCCCACCCCACTACCTCAAAAAAGTGAGATTTCAATCATCGGAAACGTACATTAGGATCCACGTGTGCCAAAGCTACCGCACATTCGGTCGTGTCTTAAGAAATTAGCGATTTTGTATGTCTGTACCGTATAGCACAGTGGCCTATGGGACCGTGGGACAACGAGCATTTGCTCATAACACCAAAACCGCAAAGTCAGGATCAGCTAAAAAGTTTGAATAAGGTTTTCTCAAGGATATCTAGTGGACAATGATAAAACAGAAGGTGCTGGAATCACGAAATGCACCTTTAAGATGAATTGTGTTGCACTCAAAAGCTGCGTAAGATGACCCATTACAATAAACTGAACGCTTAAAGCAATAACAGCACTTTTTCTGAAGAATGCCCCCAATTTTCAAAATTCCTAGATTTTTGCAAAGTTGCGTCGGTAAATTGTCTAGTAAACTATACCTGCACGCAAATGGTAATGCTCAAAAGTGCGTATTTGTCATAAAAGAAGCGATATTGTAATTAGAGTTGGGATCCCCTATTCTAATTTAACGGCAGAGCTGGAAATGCCAAATTGCTGTCCATCCATTGAGAAATAGTGCCACCTCAAAAAATGACCACTAACTTGACTTTTCTGAACCGATGGAACAATTAATGGATGAATGTAGACAAGTGCATGGTACAATTTCCTGGCTATTTCATATTGAAAAGACATTTCCGGCAACCACTGTATTATTATTGGCATACAATATTAATTATCCCAATTACAAAATTCCTTCTTTTGCGATTCATAGACAAGTTCAGGCTTTACCATTCACATGTATGGTTAACTAGCCAATTACCAATGCAACTGTGCAAAAAATCTCAAAATTTATGGAAAATTGGTGGCAGTTTTAAAAAAATGCACTGTTATTGCTTTAATAGCATCATCATTTCCAAAAAAATGATTTGGATAGGTCTATTGCACGGGCCTTTTTAAGAACTGGGTCTGACCACCATTTTTTGTCCTTACACATTTGGCTGCATGTTCAGAAATGCATTTCCTAGGTCGCAGAAACATTTGTTTTCCTTGTGTAAATGCAGCATCTTAAGGGTGATCTCATAATCAATTTTGACATAAAAACTTGGGATGCTTTGAAATTTGCTAGGATTTCTAAGGCTGGTATTCTGAAAGTGAGTCTAACTTCAGACCTGGTTTTAAACCAGGGTTAGCCCTACATGTACATGAGTGGACCTTTTTTCTTTTCAAAATACTGTTAAAGTTAAATGTAACAGGTGAGAATATTCCTTATGGATGGGCCGAAACAGCCCATTTTCTCACCACATTTTAGAGTATGTTGGAAGGAAAAAAAGGTCCACTCATGTAGGACTAACCCTGGTTTAAGCCCAGGTCTGAAGCTAGTCTGCCTTTCAGAATACCACCCTTTCACTTCAAAGACCACCACACTTTTTGGAAATATGAATTTCATCACTTTTCATACTTTTTATATGTGTTGCTTAAAACTATTTTTAAATCAAAATTTGACCATTGGCATTCCATAAACATGATAACTTTTATAATGAAATCAGGCATTTTCGACCGCAAATCTGTACATTTTACAGACCATCTGCGATAAAACACAGAGGTCACAGAAATAGGTCTGTTGGAGTAACCCCACAACGTTACCCACAATTTTCATATGCGGATGAAACAATCCCTGTAACTTCCAAACTTGGCCGGAAATTGCTATTACAAATTGCATGCATGATTTCAAATAGATATAGGTTGTAATAGGGGTCCGCATTTATCATTTTAGCAAATTACTTAAAAAAATCCTCTCCCCATTATCGCTGCTTATCCCTTCAAATCATTCCCTTGGCATGAGCTAAAGCCGGAAGCGGACATCAGGCCGTGCCAAATATTTACCAAAACAAGTGCCTTAAAAATTAAAAACATTGATACCGGCTGCAGGCGTAGTGCCTTGCGCTGGAAGTGAAATGCTTCTAAGCCACAATGGGTAATTCATTGAAACATTATATTTTGCAAGGAAGATTTAGGTCAATCTGTCAAAAATCTTCCCAGGGGCAGTGGACCTTCATGGAACAGCCCCGTTCCTCATTCCACATCACAAATGATAGGCAGTGTTAAAAAAATTCTTGGTAAAAACGGGGGTCATTCGTAGTATACAGCCTTAATGTCATAGAAGTAGACCGGCTCGACTTTGACGCGTGCCCATGATCTGTCGTTCTAGCTCTGTTGTGGATGTACTTACAAAACCCATTGTTCTTGTCTCTGTAGACGAGTCCTAGAGAGTTATCATCAGGGTAGATGACACAGTAGCTGGTAAATAAAGAAAGAATGTTCAAAAAATATCGGTTTCTATTTTATCATATCCTGCCAAGTGGACTAAAGCAAATGCCTCTTTATTTTAAAACAATTTTAGCACTTGGCAACAAAGAATTTTGATAAAATAATGTAAGTAGGGACATGCAAGAAGCTATTATGCGGTAATTATTTTTAATCCGTGGAGATCCTTGCCATAAAAGACTGCAAAGGTCATGACAATAGTGCCCATTGACCAATCTCTACACAAATCTTAAGGTAGTGAGATTTTTCGCTCCCCTACAGCTCTCTTAAAGTGCCTCCTTTTTTTTTTGTTAACAGGAGGAGAGTTTTTAGGATATGAATTAAACTCAAATTTCATCTGGAGCGGTTGTAGACCACCTACCGAGAACGTTGGAAGGTTTTTGGACAAACAGGTGCAAAAGAAAAACCGCAAACCTTGTTTTGAACTTGCAATCTATCGTAATCGTTCCCCATAGAAAACCATGCTTTGACTTTCTGTCGTTCTTGACAGACGGCGTATTCGGCTTATTCACTTCAGGTGTGATCTAATACATTGGTAAGCATTCCAAATATGTACAAAACCTAGGTTCAAGAAAAATTTGGGGCACTTTCTGGAAATCTCATGTCTCTTTAAGTGTATTTGATCACTCCCCTGATGCAGCTCTTCTTAAGTGCATTGCAGGAGAGTGATTTGTAACTCCTCTAATTGAAGATCATTTTTGATGTACATTGCAATGGTAAATGTTCTTAAATTTTCCTCTGAATACTGCTTACTTTTAGTGGAGCGGTTTGGACTGCAAAATTGTCGACAACCCCTCCCCTAGGTACAACAAAACGCAACCACTTCTATTCGAAAGATAGTAATAAATAATTTTAAAAAATGATGGTTGTGGTCAAAAACTTTGGTGGCAGGGGTGTTTTTTGGGTAAAAAAATCATGTTTTTGAGCTAAAAACTTAAGAATATGAAGATTTATTAATTTCTTAGCAAAACAAATTTTAATCATCATGCAATACTATCAATCTCTGACATTTATATTATAGATTTCTGTTTTATACAATATATAAAGGGTCTAGAATTTTAGCCCGAAAATCACCTTTTTTTCATAAAAAAGCATCCTTTTCATCACGTGTCACCACAACGAGTATTACCTGAACCCTTTATGCAATGTATAAAACCTATATCAATAACAAAAATGATACCATAAAAATAAGATTGTAATATTTGTACCTTAAAAAAATAAAAAAAATAATAATTTCGCTTAGCTTGCAGCCCAAATTTCATTTTCGGCATAGTAATCATCCCTGCCACCAAATTTTCAACCACAACCATCATTTTCTTAAATCTTATATATTTATCCTTCAAATAAAGGTGGTTGTCTTTTGTTGTACGGTGGGGAGGGGTAACTCGAAAACTAGAGCACTTTTCAAGGCTCGGCCGCTCCGCTATTTGACAGAGCTTTTAGGAGAGCACTACTTCTTTTTCAAAAGACAAAGTCTGCTTCTATCTATATAGCTATGGGCTGGTATTCTGAAAGGGAGACTAACTTGACCTGGGTTTAAAAAAGGGTTAGTCCTACATGAGTGGACATTTTTTCTTTTCAACATACTCTAAAAATGTGCTGTCACGGTTGAGAAAATTCCTCTAGGATTGGCCAGAACGGCCTATCCATGAGGAATTTTCTCACCCGTTACATTTAACTTTCACAGTATTTTGACTGGAAAAAAGTCCACTCATGTAGGACTAACCCTGGTTTAAACCCGGTCTAAAGTTAGTCTCCATGGTGTTTACAAGCAACACCTTTATTTTTTTACATCTGATTAGATTTACTTACCACTTCATCTTCTCCTTTTGCAATATATGATGTGAAGCCCATATATGCAACATCCCAGTCTGAAACAATACAGAGTATGGACATAGGTTAGAAAATATGTGAAGCCCATGTATGTAACATCCCAGTCTGAAACAATACAGAGTATGGACATGGTTAAGAAAATATGTGAAGCCCATGTATGCAACATCCCAGTCTGAATATAATACAGAGTATGGACATGGTTTATTAGTTATTAGGTAAGTTTTGGGGTGATACGGATTATATCTAGTCGAGGAGTCTGTATCGGGCGAGGGCGCAGCCCGAGCCCAGATACAGAATCCGAGACTAGATATAATCCGTATCACCTCAAAACTCACCTAATAACGATTTTATCATACCCAAGCAGAACAAAATAAGCACAAACATACGGCCTAAAGAAAATTATAAGGGTGATTCACAAAACAAACAATACTTTACGGTAAATTGACTGTAGCCATATTGTTTTAAATGAGTGCAAGGGTGACAAATTTTCAGCGACAAGAATCTTTGAAAATAAACAGCCCTAAAAATCATCTTTTTCTGATTCACAAACAAAATTATTGATCTATTTTTAAGTCTTTTAGTATATGTGAAAGCGATTATGCTGAAATCTTGTTCCAACTCGGTTCAACATTGCTAAAAATCGCCAAATTAGAGCAGTGATTTACGTCAAAAATGAACGCCGAATTTTCGGAATTTGTTGTCATGATGCATGGTCACGCATGCGCAGTTCCTAACTGACATGATACGGATGTTGAGGCGCGTTCCGAGGGGGTGATACGGGATATATCTAGTCAGTAAATTGAGGCGATTATCCAATGAAAATCGAGGGATCTACTTGATGGTATGATAAAAGAAAATATGTGAAGCCCATGTATGCAACATCCCAGTCTGAAACAATACACAGTATGGACATGGTTAAGAAAATATGTGAAGCCCATGTATGCAACATCCCAGTCTGAAACAATACACAGTATGGACATGGTTAAGAAAATATGTGAAGCCCATGTATGCAACATCCCAGTCTGAAACAATAGAGTATGGACATGGTTAAGAAAATATGTGAAGCCCATGTATGCAACATCCCAGTCTGAAACAATACAGAGTATGGACATGGTTAAGAAAATATGTGAAGACCATGTATGCAACATCCCAGTCTGAAACAATACAGAGCATGGACATGGTTAAGAAAATATGTGAAGCCCATGTATGCAACATCCCAGTCTGAAACAATACAGAGCATGGACATGGTTAAGAAAATATGTGAAGTCCATGTATGCAACATCCCAGTCTGAAACAATACAGAGTATGGACATGGTTAACCCTTTCCCCAGACCCGTGCTAGGTACATTCACAGACCTCACACACCAGGGACTTTAGCGATAAAGATTGGCAATTACTGACATCCCGTCGGCAAACATGTGTGGGCACATGAGCTGATATCGGGTTGCAGTTTCATTGATAAACGGCCTTGCGGCGAGACACTCTGGCTAGAAAATCTAGGGCCGTCTGCAGTCAGAATTGCTCTGTCTCGCTAATTTTGAAAAATGGTTCAGGTTGACTGGCCTAAAACAATGAAGCTTGTTGTTTAAATTGTTATTTGTGTGTTACATTGATGTCCATAAAACTGGCTCATTTTAACACAAATGATTAAAAAATACACGGACCGCGAGTGTCGTCTGCCGTCGTGGTTTGTGAATGGGGCAAAGGTCACAAAGGTCACCAACATGTCACCCCACCCCACCCTCTCCTTTCCACCAAGTTACGTCATCGTATAGCCCTTATGGAACTCATACGGCAAGCAATATATTAAGGGTTGACCGGCCAAAGGTCACATGAGGTCACCATGGTCATATGAGGTCACCAACATGTCACCCCACCCCACCCCACCCCCTCCTTTCCACCAAGTTACATCATCGTAGCCCTTACAGAACTCATACGGCATGCAAAATTTTAAGGGTTAGCATTTTGACCACGGACACACACAGATACACACACAGGTACACACACAGACATACGACCAGAGTAATCCCTATGTGCCTTCTGCAATTCTTGCAGACGACACAAAAACCCTCTTAGGTCCCAATTTTTTTTTATATCTGAAGATTTGATAAATCCCAAATCCTTGAGAAGTCAAGACTCTGTTGGATGGCTGTGGGGTTAGGGATTCAACCATGATGCAGAGTGGGTCATTAGAAATTAAAAACGATGCATCCAAGTGTCCATATATTTTTATCTCTCAGGGGCGGCTAAAGTTGTGAAAATACGCAGATGCATCGGGTGCAGAGTTGTTGATTCCTGATAAACCATTCTGTATCATAGTTGCATCCCTTTCAACACCAATACAATAGAAACGATCAGCATTTTACATGCAACACAATAATAAAAAGTCAAAAATACACATCTCCCTATCATATAAAAAATAATTTTTGTTTACACATCCGTATCATTGAGCAAACATTTTCAAAATAAATAACACATTTTTAAATTAGCAGTACTCTCCTTTTGTTGAATCCTGCACCTCCACAACAATTTGAAATTAACACATCGCGCAACAAAAGTGTGACAAACAGCTGCGTCCTAACATGTATAGCGTACATCTCACGTCCGTAACTAGTGTGCAATGAACACAGATCAGCAAATATGGGTTCATCACCAATCAATAATACAAGCTCATTGGGAAAACAATTTGGGTAGCACATCCCCATACCTTCAGTAACAAAGTCCCCCTGTCAGTCGTAAATTTGATAGCAATGTTACTATAGCGGAATGAGTTTACCTGGCCTCCAATTCCGGTATGCGTACCAACCCAAATTCTTGATAATGTATAAGCTACTTATACATTATCAATCAATAAGCAGTAGTGTGTATGAGCTTTATTCCGTTTACTATTGATTTCCAATGATCTAGGTAGTCTCATTGGGTCGAGTTGCCTTTTCTATTTAGGTAGGTACGCATACCGGAATTAGAGGCCAGGTTGGCCTCTTTCGCGTTACTATACCTGCACATTTGAAGTACATGACGGCATCTAGAGCAAACTCTGAGCCTTCAGTATCTGTATCATGGACATAGAGTATAACACCCAGGACTCCACCGTCTACCGTCCACCCGACATCGAGGATTCACTTCTTTCTTTGGTTTAGCTGTAACCAAAGCAACGCAAATTACAACTTTGTCCATGTGAATGCGTTGGGTCATAAGTTCAATAGCTGCATGTGATATATCAGTCTTGCTGCCATGTATTAGGATACTTTTATTTTATCTTTCCTTAAGTCAGTGACTGTGTTGCCTGACGACCATTTCAAGAGCCACATGTACTGACCAAAGACCGGGGGGGTCATATTTTTAGAAAATGTCCCCAAGACACCATATAGATTTTTAAAAATGTTACTGCTGTCCCCCAAAAGACCCCTATTTTGGGGGGGAAAATTTTCATCCAAAACCCCCTACTCTTTAAAAAGGATTTGTGCAATTTTGTTCAAATTTGCCACACCTGACACCTCATATTGTGGGGCAGTTTGACTGCTCTCACCCAAAAACCCATTTTTTTAGTCCTCTTTCACCTCCATTGCCCCTGGGTTTGGAAGTCCAGCCTTTACACCCATAACCATTCATATGTGATCTTTGACTATAGATTTTGGCATAATAATATAAATGCATTTATATGGCGATCTCTGCAGAGAATGCCAAGCTTACACAACGATTAAGGGGTGTTTGTAATGCAGGAATTTAGTCAAAAGGCATTTTTTTAGGTTTTTCATGTGGTTAATGCATTAACAAGTTTGTCTTTCCATAATTTTTAGGCGGAATCCAGAAAATTTTTCATTTTTTCTTTCCTCATTTTTGTTGTTTTACTTTACATTTTGACAAAAAAAATCACATGGGCTGGACTGCCAAAGGGGCGGGTAATTTCGCATATTCCACAATACGTGTCTGTGCTATTCTGGTGCGTCGTGAGGCAAGTTGGAATGAAAGGCAATGTATAGCGCCATCAAATTAAGGGTCGGTATTTTTTAGTTTTTAAATATTTTGTTAAAAATCGGGTTTATTCCCAACTTTGGAACAATCTTGGTGTTGCCCAATTGACGCATTCGGATTTTTATACCATTTTTCTGGTCAATGGGGATATGAAACATAGTGCACTACTATTGAAAAAACAGGAAATCCCAACCCTAGAACCACGACTCTGAATACAAAAACGAACAAGGCTATTTTTATGGCCTTTCTATATTTTTTTATAGAGTAGGTATAAATGAGGCATTCTGGCTCACTGATTGATTTCTGTACTTTTACCACACCTCACAGCAATCCCCTACATCCCCTACATCCCCTACATCCCTCCCCTCCTACCACCACATACCCACCCCCACACACAATTCCGGTCATCCCATCACCATCCACAAGATAAAACCACTAGAATCCCTCTACAACCCCCCTTCAATCATACATTCCAGGCAAATCCCTGTAACAAATCCTCAAATTAATCAAACAGCGTGCACCTTTGCATTCTTATCAAAAATTTGATTTATAAATAATATTAATTGGAAATTAAAGATTGCGCAAAAATTCGAAATCCCCCCCGAAGAATTTAATCAGCTTCTAGAAGAACAAAATCAGAATTCCAGAATCCTAAAAGGGGAGATCTGGAAGAAAATACAGTTTTCTAAATCACAGACTCCGAAAATATCAGAAACCAAAAATGGAGAATCATGCATTAATCCCTTCATGGGAGGTGAAAAGTTTGGGCAACATCTCTTCTAGCAAAATAACTAGACCCAAAAACCCCGCTCCTACTACAACCTAAAGGTATGCGAAAAAGCCAATGGACACAAGTAATTATGATTTCATTTTGATAAACCCAAAAACTAAATCCCGACTGAATAAAAATTCAAGCCCGGGATTTTTTTTTTACTTCAAATTTTTTGGTGGAAGTTGAGTATCTGGAGCAACAACCATCATTCTTGTCTTACAAATGCTCTCTTTGCGTCACCTTCACCAGATAATACACAATTGGATCTCCTGGTGTTCTAACCCACTATCGATTACAGAAGTGTTTTCACTCCCAATAGCGTCTGTTGCTCGCCCTTTTTTTCCCCACCTCCCCCCCCCCCACCCCCCCCCCACTTTTTTGATCTCCTTCAGATTCTCCCGCTTCGTATAAGTACTTTAGTTTTGGTCGCTTTAAATCTGGTTTGTCATTCTTCAATTTTTTCGAGCGGAATTTTCAGCTCCGACTTTCTTTTCTTGATTGCTCGCTAGGTTTCATCCAAATCAGTCTAGTTATTTCTTCATTTAGAGCTGCAATCACGTCTGGCACTCTCAAAACCCACTCTCTAAATCTCAGCATTCTTTTCGACCTCTACGTCCAACAATTGTCTGTTCGCATGTCTGATCGCCCCCCCCAAAACATAGCCTTTCCGCTAGTGGTCTATTGAATCTTTCAACAATAGCCTGTGCTCAATGTTGCCCTGCTCAACCTCTATGAATGTTGAACATTAATGCTTTTTCCATCATTTTGAGACCCCTCTCCCATGAATTCTCGTCCAGGATCCACTTGAAAGCAAATTTGGCCATGTCATTCCTTTTCTAGCGTAATTTTCTCGAAAGCTTTTTGCAAAACTTCCTCCGAGCTCTTGGGGCTTAGAGCGCTGCCTCTTTATATCTGCTAGCTACATCCACCACAGTTAGGCATATTTATAGAGCTTGCGTCTTTCCAGTTCGAGCATGATGGAGAAACATCAAATCCTGCCTGAGGATTTGGTTTTGGAAGCACTTCACATCAAATTTCTCGGTGGAATATAATTTTGGGGCTGGCACATAAATCTGCAACAAAGCTGCTTTTTCCAAAATTTCTAGCTGTATCTTTACTCACCTTGGCTTCCTTCGCTAGCTTTCAATAGCGGAAACTCCTTTCCAGTATCTTTTGGGGAGTAAATAAATTTTTGCTAGTTTTTCATCCATTTATTTTTTAAATAACTTAATAAATGATCGTGACATTTTGGGTTTACGCTGCGTATCTTTTTGACACACAGAAAGAAGACTTTGTGCAAGAGGCTAAAGAATTACAGCAGGGCTCTAGAAAGATACAATAAAGCGCGGCAAAGCGAAGGGTGAAGTCTAACCAACAAAATCACAACTGGATATCCAGTTGAGATTTTTTTTATTTGTCCTCATTAGTTTATAGATTGCAATAGCCATCACAGCGACTATAGGGGTCTTAAAATTTCATTATCTAGTTTGTCATACAACTTAATCAAATAGCCTCTATAATTTCCTTTATCAGTTTCCCAGATTTGCACTTGCAAATTCTTGTGCATTTTTGCTCTCTAGTTTTTGAGGATTTTTGCTTCTATTTCAGCCATTTTATTTATTTTTTTTTTAATTGTACAAGACCAATTTAAATTCCATTTTTTCCCTCTCTTATTGGACCTCCCTCGATGAATGTCCTGCTAATGCTGTTTTTGTCCCAGCCTGATCCCAGCTTCCGCAGCTTTCACTCGATTTCTCGCTCCCTTTCGCTGTCAATTCGCTGAGATTAGCTCTAGTCCCTATGCTTGATTCCATTGCCTTGTGATTCCTGTAATTCTCCTCTTCTCTTAAATGTGATGAATCTCATTGCTAATAATTCCATCTTGGCCGCGCGTTGGATCTTAGATCTTTTACGGTTTCATGACTAGACTCAGCGGTTCTTTTGATCTCTCGTTTTTTCTACCTTTTCATAGTCGCTTTTCCGAGAGCCACGCTGGTTGCGCTTATCATTCCACCGACAATCGCCATACCTCCGAGGAATCGATACTACATCTCCTACTCCACTTGCCAAGGTTCCGACTGCACAGCTCCAGTCCGACTGCGATGAGTCCTGAAACCTTGAGCGAGATTATAGAATACATTCCACACGGTCTTGTATTTTCTCCTTAGCTTATCTCTCTAGGATCTACTTCCCTTCCAAAAATTCTCGATTTCAGTGATTTGTTTGAGTCGAAATTGTACGCCTTGATCCTCGATCGTTTCTGGAATTTCGGCTAAATTTGCGTGCGCTTGGTTTCTTGCATCTTTTATTTATTAGATAAGCACTTCGTCGTCAGTATAATTCTCTACGTGAATATCTATGAAATGCTGGATTATTTCTTGTTTAGACAAATTGCGCATGTAAAAACTGAATATTCCTAGTCTTTGAAAACCCGATCAGAATGGTACTTAGTGGATATAAATTTTCAGCGTGCATTCTTTTTGATCCCCGTTTAATCACATGCAAAGTTTTCTTCCGTTATACTCAAACGCTATATGATTTAGCTTGGACGTATCCCAAATTGTAGATAGGGGATTGAAACCCATATGTCCAACTGTGTTTCGTTATCGAATATTTAATCCCCATCTGGTCGTTAAAAATAGTTTTGTTTTCCGTGGAATTTTTGACGAATTTTACCACCGAGTCATATGGGAAGTGTCATATGTTTCATGTTTTCGCTGAAAGCAGAGTCCAAGGCGCGGGAATGTGAGCTCCAAGTCAATTGACTGGTACTACCGAGTCGCAGGATACCCTGACCCCTTCCGGGGTTGTCTACCGTAAGATTCCAGTTGGTCTAATTGCGATTTGCCGTGTATTGGCCCCGTTGTATACCGTATCACCGTCTACTCCATCGGTGATGACGTATTAATTTCGACCATTTTGCCATTCGCTAGTTACTATGTCTTTTTTGCTCTCACTGAAAAATAAACCTTGGTTCCACTCTTCTTGGAGGAATACAATATATCTCCCGAGATCATAAGGTTTACGTCCGTGCTCGTTTGCACGAGCGCGTCACGTAAGCTTGTTTACAAGATCTCCTTATTCGATGGGAGGACCGCTATTTTTTCACATTATGGAGCCCATATTCAGATCTCCGCTAATTGTTCCTCCACTTTTATCCCAC